>PVHY01025700.1:0-18078 GCA_004024945.1 Uropsilus gracilis
TTTTTTTTGAACTCTTAATGTAAGTGGATATTTGTAATTTTACATGGTTTCTTACTGAGATTTTATATATAAATTATAAAATGTTTCCCCCCAAAAAATAAATAAAAAATAAAATAAAAAGATTGAATGCAACTCTGTAAGTATGTAAGACTTCCAAAGATTTCTACCACTAAATTCTTCTTTGCCACAATTTGGGAGCACTGTGCAATTATAATTATGACAGAATTTGTCTGTGAAACTACTCTTTCTGCTAAAGCGATAGCATTTCACTCCATTACACACCCTATTTACACTATGATATAAAAGAAAACTTTGAGTAGCTGATTTTTATTTTGTTGTGTAGTCAAGACTAGTTAGATGATTATAGGTTAAATATTTAAGGATTTAAATAAAGGCCGGGCATGGTGACTTGTGCCTGTAAGCTTCAGCTTATGAAGCAGCCGGGCCTAGGGATCGCGATTCGAGTCCCTCCTAGGGCCCATAGCAACACCTAGTTCCAAAAAAATAGCTGGGCGTGGTGGCGTATGCCTCTAATCCCAGCTACATGGGAAGCTGAGGCTGGGAATGGCTTGAGTTCATGGTACCCCAGGCAACGAGAGCCCATGGCTCCACGGGCAATAGAGTGAGACCTAGTGTCAAAAAAAAAAGAATTTAAATAAATATTTACATTGGGCATTGGAAGTATTGGAAGTAAAATTGGAACAATTTAAAGTTATACTAAATTTATTTAGAAGAAAAGATAAACTATTATTAGAAATCAGTTCTTTTAAACTAATTGTTAAAAGTTATTACAGAAGAACAGTACTTTTGTCAGTGCTTCAAAGATGCCCCTTATTTTCTGTAGCTAAGAAAAATAATCAGCCAATCAAATGAACAATGCCTTCTTATCACTTAGACCTTTTAACTTCAAATATTAAACGAGCTTTTTTAGACTTATTCAAACATTAATTTTGATCATATTTGTCTTGTGTCCACATAAAAAGAAAATATCAGGAAATTATATTTGTTAAGTAGAAATGCCTTCATAAAAATATTCATATTATGAATCTAAGTCTTCTTAATAATTTTTTGAGTCAAAGCTATTCTGCCCATGTTTTACCATATGATTTGATCCTCTACACTAAAATTACTGCTGATGAGCATTTCTTTGAAGGTTTCTATAAGAAACAAAAGTTATTAGTGCTTGAATGTTAAGCCATCTTGCAATTATGTAGCATCACTCTGCTTTTGATTTTAGTTTCAGGATTATTGTTACCCACTATTGTTTTATCACTCTTGTTGCTCCTACCAAAATCTGTGTTGTGTTTATTTTTGTATTAAATAAAAACTGTACCACCACTGAACTATACTAAATTAGTCATTGCAAGTGTTTTGTTTTTCCAAAATCACTGACACCCATTCTGAAAATTTTGCTGATAGAACTTTAAATCTTGACTGCTCAGGGAATTCTATTACATCTTTTTTTTTTCAGTCAATGATAAAAGAAATAGCCTGATCATTCATGAATGAAAAAGGAAATCAAGTATAAAATTCATTTCAAATTCAGTGTTTAAAAAATAAGTGCATCTTAGAATCAATGGAATACTCAATGAAATAGTAAATAACTACATCAGACAAGATTTAAACTTTCTAATGAAAAAAGACAAATTGCTGCTAAACCAATATTCTGCTTTCCCTTAAGATATGAACACTCATCAGAAATATCTACCTTCCCTTGAATATTAATCAACATCTTTCCAGGTGATAAATAGGATCAAAAATTTCTGCAGAAAAAATTAAAAATCAAATGAAAATATGAAATTATCTAGTTGTGAGATGTAGAAAAAACTATGTGTAAAGGAAATTTATGCCCCAAAATTACATGTTAGAAATAAAGAAAACTATAAAAACAGAAGACTTTCACATTACTAAACTACAGAGAAATGATCAAATTGAAGCTAAGAAAAAGTAATTATGAAACAAAGATTTTTTTTCCCAAACAAACAAATGGTCAGAGAGAAGAACTGTTAAAAGCATCAGGTAAAAGAATCTTAAATATGCCTTATGTCACTTGAATTTGCACACATAATGATCCCAGAATACATAAAAATTAAGTCTAAGAGACTTCATATTATTAATAATTAATAAGTTAGAAAGATAAGTGCTAAGTAAAAACTAGTGACAATGAACTATGGGGTTTAAAACAGATATAGAAATAAAATGTAGAACAAAAATAGCAAAATGGATAGAAGTGAGGAAATGGAAGTTGATTTAGATTCATTCATTTTATTAGTTATATTTGAAGTAACTGGCCTAACCCTCTCAACTAAGATAGTGTCAGATTAGATGAAATATGAAGACCAACTACTTCCCACACAAAGCTCATTTAAATATATTAATAGAGTAAAAGTAGAAGGAGAGACATACATGTGTCAAACAAATATATATCACGATGATGACTAAATGGATATAATAATATCAAAACAGGGAGCAGATTGAGCAGTATTTTCAGACATAAAGAATGACACTGATGGAAAACAGCTCTATGATCTCTAACATATTGTAGTACTTTGTGATAGTTTTTATTATGTAGACTTAAAAAATGTTTAATTAGTGAATAGCTTGTATGATAGATACAGTATCTCTCTCCATCTCAAGAACATAAGGCAAATTTGCTTGCTGTCTGGGATAATAAAGAAAATGTCTTCCAGGGATAATATTGACAGATTTCCTAGTATCTCTTTTATAAAATTTAGGTTTCCTAAGTTAGCATTCCTCAACTGGACATAAAAATATTGTTTGTACAGCATGCACCTGGGCTTGTCTTCTTGCACTCATGAGATTTAAGGGAAAGGGAGAATTGATGTAAACATGATGCTTCTACTATTTTCTGTGCCATGAGTAATAAAAGACTTTGTCTTTGACCCAAGGGTCTTTTGTCATCTTCCAGAATCTATGGAACTATGGCATTGTAGTTAAACTATCAATTTATCAAGAAGACATAACAATCTTAACCATGTATTCACTTTAGGGTTCATCAAAATATATGAAACCCAAACTGACAAATTGAAAAGGAAAAATAGAAAAATCAGCTTTTGTACATAAAAACAGAAAACTTTCTCTGCTGATAGTAAAAGTATGTAGAAAATAAATAAGGAAAATAGGGTCTATAAAAAATAACATTGTAAGTTAATTTGATCTCATTAACATTTATAGAATGTCCCTCTTGAAAACAACAGAATTCTTTCAATGTGCATAGATATTATTCAGCAAGACAGACCACCAGGAAGTTCAATTATATTGTTACAGTTATGACCAGAATGTCAAAGAAAAAAAAGTATGCAAAATCACCAATATCAAGAATAAAAAAAGAACTAAATCAGTTCTTTAAAAAGAATAGTAAGAGATTATTATGAACAACATGATGTCAATACATTTTAAAACTTCAGTGAAATAAATATACTTTTGGTATTTAATTTGTCACTTGTGGCAATTCTATGAAAAAGTAAAAACTTTTACATGAATCTTAAACAAACTGCTTTTGAAAACTGAAGAACATCTTCAATCAACAGACATAAGTCAGTAGCCTTCCTATATGCAAAAAGCCAAGAAGAAGAAGGATTAAAAAAGCCATTCCATTTACCATTGTACCAAAAACAATTAAATATCTGTGAATAAACCTAACAAAACATGTGAAAGAACTACACAAAGAGGACTTTAAAACACTGTTAAAAGAGATAGAAGACGCAAGGAAATGGAAAGACATTCCCAGCTCATGGATTGGAAGAATTAGCATCATCAAAATGACCATCCTTCCAAAAGCAATCTACAGATTCAAAGCAATCCCTATAAAAATTCCAATGACATTTTTTAAAGACATAGAAAAAATTACAGAAGTTCATGTGGAATAACAAAGGCCTCAAATATCAAAAAGCATCCTAGCAAAAAAAAAACAAAACAAAAACAAAAACAGAGAATGGAGGCCTCACTATTCCAGACATAAAGCTATACTACAAAGCCATAATAATTAAAACAGTGTGGTACTGGTACAACAACAATCAGACCAATGAAACAGAATTGAGTGCCCAGAAATAAAACCACACATAGTCAACTAATTTTTGACAAAGGAGGAAAAACTTACATCAGAACAAAGATAGCCTCTTCAATAAATTGTGCTGGGAAAATTGGACTAAGACCTGAAAAAAAATGGACAAAGACAACATCCTCACACCTTGTAGAAAAACCAACTCAAAATGGATAAAAGACTTAAATGTCACACCTGAAACTATAACATAGATAGAGGAAAGCTTAGGTAAAACCCTCCTTGAATTACAATTCAGAAATCCCAATCTGGAAACATCTACAGATGGCAAAAAAATGAAGGAAAACATAAACAGCTTGCGCCACATCAAACTAAAAACTTTCTGTACAGCAAAAGAGTCAAAAGAAAAAACAAAAAGAAGCCCATCTGAATTGGAAAAAAATTTTGCCCTCTACAAGAGTGATAAGGTGATAAGAACTAATTGATAAGAGTGACAAAGAACTTATACAACTAAACAGAAATAAAACAAGAAGCCTAATCAAAAAAATGGGGAGAACTAAAAAGACACTTCTCCAAAGAGGAAATACAAATGACCAACAAGCATATGAAAAATTGCTCAACAACACTAGCAATCAGGGAAATGCAATTCAAAACCACAATGAGATACCACCTTACACTATTAATAATGGCCCACATTCAAAAAACAGGCAACAAGTGCTGGTGTGGATGTGGAGAGAAAGGAACACTTACACTGTTGGTGGGAATGTAAACTGGTCCAGCCACTATGGAAAACAGTGTGGAGGACCCTCAAACTAATGAAAATGGAACTACCATTTGACCCAGCAATCACTCTTCTGGGAATCTACCCAAAGGAGACCTCAATGTGGGTACAAAGGGACACTTGTGCCTGGATGTATATTGCAGCATTATTTATAATTGCAAGGACATGGAAACAACCCAAATGTCCCAAAACAGATGTCTGGATGAAAAAGATGTGTTCTATTATACAATGGACTATTACTCATCAACTAAATATGACAAATTAGATGAATTTATGGTAACATGGATGTACCTACAAGAAATCATATAGCAGAAACATGTCAAAAAGAAAAAGAAAGACACCAAATGTTTTCACTATTACATGGGACATGGGAAAGATAAACAAAAACCCATGAAGAAAAGTCAAAACAAGCTAACAACCAAATTGAAGTACACAAATCAGGGGTGTGGTGGAACAGAGTGGGAATGGTCAGGGAAGGTGAGGGGGGTAAACTCTGGGAATTACAAAGATGTGAAATTTATACAAAATAAATTATTTGATTAAAATAAAAAGAAAACTACAGGAGAGCATCTTCAAGCTCATCTTATGAGAGTTGGTAATACCAAAGCCACACACACAAAAAATTTATTTTTGAGACTAGGTCTCACTATTTTTGCCTGTGGAACTGCAGTCTCACATTGCCCAGGGTACCATGGATTCAAAAAATTTCAACCTCAGCTTTCCAGGTAGCTGGGATTACAGGCGCGCACCACCACACCCAGCTATTTTTATGGAATTAGGTCTTGCTACGTTTCCCCAAGCAGGACACAAACCATGATCCCCTGTACTGGCCATGGCTTCCTAGACTGCCGCTTACAGGCATGCACCACCAAGCCTGACCCCAGGCAAAATTTTCAAGAAAAGATAAAACCAATATAAAAACAATACCCAATAAGACTCAGTTTAAGCTATAATTCTCATGAGCACTGATATAAAATATATCAATATGTTATAAGCTAATCAAATTTTTAAACATAAAAAGAAAGTATAATACAAATGAGTCACATTCACCCAAGTAATGCTGACTGAATTACCATTTGCAAAGCATATTTTATTATTCACTGTATCAAAACTACATAGGATAAATTTATAATTTGTAATAGATGTAATAAAATAATTTTATAGAAATCAACATATATTCAAGGCTAAAATATCTCTCAGCAATCTAAGAATACAACTTCCTTAACTTGATAAATTATATTATAAAAACATAATAGGAAGTACATTTAACAAGAAAAAATAGTGCTTCCCTACAATATACTGGATAGTAAGTGCCCAATTTCAGCACTATGCAGTATTGTGTAGGAGGTTCTAGCTAGTGGGATAAGACAAGATAAGAAAATTAAAAGAGATAAGGAGCTGATGGAAGAAACATGACTATAAACATTTGTAGAACATCATGGTCACCCTATGAATAGAACCTCAAAGAATTCATAAAATACCTCCTAGAAACTATAAATGGATTAACATGATCACAGGATACATAGATGACTTAAAAAATAAAAAGAAACTAAAGATTGCTATTTTAGATGCTGCCCCATACATGGATCCTTGAATAAAGTCCATAAAATCATTTAAAAAACATTTTCAATGCTAGTACTGAGAAATTGAATGATGAAGTAGATTTTTAAATATTATTAATGGATAATGTCATCAAAAGGGGAAAAATGAAGCTACCTATAGATGAGTTCAATAAATCTAATGTGCAAAAATTCCATGTTGAAAACAGAAAAATATTGATGAGGTAAATTTAAAATGACTTAAATAAATTGAGAGTTATACTCTGTTCACATATTGGAAAACTAAGTATTAAAGTTGTCAATTCTTCCTAAACCTATATATATATATATATATATATATATATATATATATATATATATATATATTCAAAGGAATATATATATATATTCAAAGGAATACTAATTATAATTCAATGAGGTCTTTTCCCCCCTATGTTGGGGAGGTGATCCTTTAATTTAAATAGAATGACAATGGTTCTGGGTTACCTTAAGAAATGTTAAATGAAGCAAACAAATTTTTGCCTAAAAGCACAAAGACTGATTTCAAAACTAAATATAAAGCCTCAGTAATCAGAGAGAGTGGGTTTAGTGGTAGGATACACATTCATTGTTGTGACAAAATAGAGTTAAAAATTATCTCATATGTGTGTAGCCAATTGATTTTTTTTGACAAATGTATTCTGCTAAGGTAATTCTACAAAGCACAGCTTTTTCCATAAATTGTGCTGGTGGGAGGGAAAGAACCCTTCTCATCTTCCCACACGTCCTGTATAGAGACAAAAGTAGCTTCTAGGGGTTCACAGATCTAAATGTGAAACTTAGCTATATATAATGTCTAAATAACGATAAAATGAGAATAAAATCGCTGTTATCTTAGGGTAAGCAAATCTGACATGCAACAGCACAAATATGAAATTAAAATCTTTAATTTGTCCTTCAAATGTAAAGCTTCACTCTAAAAAGTATTCATCAATAGGGTGGTCTATGACCACCATTTCTTGAGCCTGTCCTACTTTTCTACTTAGGTTGTCTTCCTATTTTATCTTGTTTATTTCTGAGCCTTCCTTTCCCGTTTCTTAAAGAAAATTGCACCAAAAAAAAAAAACACAACAATAATTGCCCCCCCCCAAAAAAAACACAACACAATAATTAGAAAGACAGGCTATTAAAGTAAATGGACAAAAGTTTTGAAGAGTTTCATACACAAACACACACAACAGTCAAATAAACCTGTTGTTATAAGAAGTGTAGCATTACTAATGATTCCAAGATTTCAAATTGAAACCACAGTCAGATATTACTACACAAAAGTGTCTACAATTATACAAGGAAACTGTTGGTGAAGACTCAAAGCATCTATATCTCCCATGCATCCTAGTCGGAAAAGAAAATTGTCTGACCACTACAGAAAACAGTTCGCTAGCACAAAATTAAATGAAACCTATCCACTTAGCATTCTGCTCCCCAAGGTATTTTTCACAAGTGTTGAAAATGCATTGTCATGAAAAGATTGGCCCCAGGGTACTCAGAATGATACAGGGTAATGACAAAGTTGAAATTGAATAGGTGCCAAAATGCCCTGGTGGGTGGGGTCTGAGAGAAAGATAGTGAGAAGCCAGACATGCCAAGAGGCAAATAAAAGGAAGATGCAAGGATAGGAAAAGAAAAAGGAAAGGGAAGAGAGGAGTATAGCAGACTGAGAACAGGCCCACGTGGCCTGGCCAAGGGAAACTCCCTGAAGAATGAGCTGGGGGTGGCAAGGAGCCATGGTGACCAGTAGAAGAGTGGCCATTGTGGAGAGTGTGGCACCGCAGCAAGATGACAGTGTGAGTTGGTACCTGGAGATGGCCAGGGATTTGGAAAGATGATTTGTGCATCAGCAATTGTAAAAAAAGTTTGAAACACTTTGGAGAAGTAGAGCAGTGAGTAACACTGGAGAAGAAGCCAAGAGAAGATATTGGAGAAAGACTGGACTTTGCAGAGTGCCTGCCTCAGGTTTGGAGGAGCAAAGGGTACCATCTTGGACATGTGTCTTTGGGACCTTCGGGGTTGAAACTGGTGACTGGGGTAAGATAACTGCCACTTGTGACTTTGAAGACTTTTCATTTTTCCTGGTTAATTTCCTTGTAAATAAATTCCTGTTGTTTAACTGCATTTGCATGGCAACTACTACGCGTGGGTGAAGCAGACCTGTGTTGTGTTGGTTGGCAGCTTTTATCCCCTAGTGTCCCGGTATCAAGAACAGTTATATTTACAACCACCACACACTGAAAGCAAGTGAACGTCCATCCACTGATGACTGGGTACATGAACTGTGATCCATTCACCATAGATCAGAACACTATTAAGCTAAAAGAGAATGAACCAATTATCCATGAATCACATTACTTTTAGCATTAGGCTAAATGAAAGAAGCCTGCCCCCCAAAAGTTATGTATTCAATACTTTCATTTATTTCATATTCCAGAAGAGAAAAAAATCTAACCACAAACCAAATTAGTGACTTGCAGGGCCTGAATGTAAGTGGAGCCTAGCTCACTGCTAGGCCCATGAGAGGATTTTTTAGATTGATGAAGTATTATACAAACAAAACCCTACTTCCATGTTGACTGTAGTCCAGGGCTAAGTAGTAAATGCAAGCCCCCTTGACTGTCAGGGCTGAGAACTCTCAGGGCCAGAGTCAGGTATAGTCTTGATGGGTGGAGTGGCACAAGGGTCTTCTAGGTGACACTGAATGTCAGGTGTCATTGTCAAAGCCAGAGAGAGAAATTGGGGACAATTTTCATACTGTTCTATTCCCTGGGGAGGTTTATATATAAATGTGTGCTAAAGTACAAGTCATATGGCCCCAGAGACACACATTTGTAAACTATATATGCGGTCTTATACTAAATTCTAGGGGGATACACTTGGAGAGTTTTTGTAGCTGCATTAAGATGTATTTTTTTGTGTATCTCTGGGACACAAGACATGAGAATGTCCCTGGTACCATTAGCTTTCTACCTCTTTCCAAATGTCATATTGGATACATAATAAGTGCTCACATAAAAGTTTAAGGATGAATGTACTGAATCAGTAATATAGTTAAGAATAGCCAGGATATGGAAGCAAACCAAATGCCCCAAAATAGATGAATGGTACAGAAAGCTGTAGAATATGTACACAATGGAACATTAATCATCAATCAAAAAAGACACTTATGTCATTTATGACAACATGGATGAAGCTAGAAGGAATCATGTTAGCAGAATTAAGTCAGACAAAAATTGAGAAATACTGGATGTTCTCACTTATATGAGGGGTAAAAGAAAAACAAATGAACAAACGGACAAGAAAAATTTAAAACTACCTTTCAGCAAACTGAAGCATGGAGCATGAGGGGGAGAGAGGGAAGCGGAAGTGGGCGGGGCACAAAAGACTAAGATGATGGTTCATAGGTGATAAGGTGGTAGGAGAACCCCAGGGCAGATAACCATTTAAATAAAACAAAAAATAAAAATAAGTAAAAACAAAAAAAATTAATAGAATATAGTTAAGAAGTAAAGTTAATGGAGACAGTCATAGAAAAGATGGCTCTCTGATAATAATTTTTCAGATTACTCTAAAGAGTTGGTTTCTAATGCAATATACACCAAAATTGTTAAGAAAAAAAAAAGATTCCTTAGTTCTGCTACAAATCTGCTGCATTAGAAGCTCGAGTCACAGATATTTAATAACAAGTCCTCTTGGGGTTTCAAACAGAGCTCTAAAATGAGCTCTCTTCAGATGATTTAGAAGGTACTACACTTTCAACCTTAACACAGTTACACAAATCTCTCTTTAGAAACAGCTTTAGGATAATCTACTGTTTCAGATTTTTAATTGAGAACACTGTGTCAATGATGAGGCAGATGATATAAAATCACTCTGGGAAATTTTCTATGCAAAAATATTACCAATTTAAAATAATCTTTCTCCCCCTTTTCCAACCATTCCCATTTTATCCTCACCCCCCACTCTGGCCCCTTAAAATCTGAAAGATTTTCAGTATTTCTAATGTGCCCTTGGTATGAACCATTCCAAAATGAAAGGGACCAAATGAATTCAGGTGATGTCTTAGAGAGTAATTGCCTTCATTTCATACTAATAAAAGTGGTCTCTTATGCCTACTTTCCCTGGCTTGTCCATATAACACAGGCAACTGTGTCAACATTTAGCAACCGTAAATGCATGCCAGATACTAACACACACATAATAAACGTTTCTGTACTCCATAACCATCTTATAAATAGTTCTATGCTCAATGTGCATATTAAAATGCCTATTTTTCCTCCCAACAATGACATACGTTGAGGTGGATAAATCTGACTATCTGTTATGTGGGTTGGCAAATGATAAAACATGAAACAGCATGCTTTCAATGAAATGTAATGAAAAGACTGTTTCACACCAAGCTCTTTCCAACATTAGTGTGTTCCAAACCTCATTCAGAAAAGATACAGCCTCTAAGTGGAAAAGAAAAAAAGTCACAGTTGTAATATGCCAGGCTATGAATTTATAAAAAGAGGCTGAGGGCATGCCTCTTAAAATTTAAATGTAAATGGTACTTTTCTTCCTTCAAATTTTAATGAGGAAATATGTGTTTAGAGTTGGCAATAACCTTACCTGGTAGCAAATAATATACAGAACCATTTCTTTAGATGAGAAAGTTTCTCCTGTAGTTTTGAGAGTGTTAAATGTTCTTCATTTAAAGGATGGATCTTCTTTAGATACCTGTAATTATTATTGAGTCAGGTAGGTAGTTTTCTAGGTATATATATATATATATATATATATATATATATATATATATATATATATATATACACACACACACACAAACATACACACAAACATAGAGACATGTGTCTGAGTGCATTTGTGTGTATGTGTGTGTAAAGTATCCTACATAGATATTCTAATCATGTCAATATATTTGGTTGAGTCTTTCTGCTAGTGTATAATAGAGACATTTGCATCACTGAAAGGAAAACAGAGATGCTCCCAATTGCCTACAATGTTATTTATGGAATTAAGTGGATAAGGGTTAAGGAATCCAAAGCACCAAGCAAAATGGCTACCCTGGAATTCCTTCATTTTTCCCAAAAACTGTTCATTGTATGCCTTTTCATTGCTTTATTGTTGGCATGGTGAGGGATACCTTTGGTGCACCGTGTTTGCAGGACAATTTTTGCCACACAAAAAAAGGATTCATTTTTTTTCTGTCATTTTCCATTTTCATCACCAATTTCCAACTGTCATGAAAGTGAGCTCTGTTTTCACACAACATTCCATTCTTATTACCATCCTCATCCCAAGAATGAAAGTCTGTAATGAGAACAAAGCCAGAGCTGGCATCAGAGTGCTGTTCTTATTCACTCTCATGACAAAGATAGTAATGAGAAATGACAGTGGCACAAAATGAATCCTTTCCGATGCTAGGCCCTTGGATGATAATGAAGACAGAAGATGGCGCCAACTTGATTCATCTTCATGACACCTATTGTGACAGGATTGAAAACTGCAGCAACAAACTCAGCGGAAGTTACAATTTCCAGTCTCTTTCCCACCAAGCTTAAAAAAAATAAAAACAGAACAAACAAGCAAAACAAAACAACTCCCTCCATGTCATCTCCTCCTGGGAATTCATGTACCGAGAGGGCTTCACAAGTTGTAGAATTGTCTTTACTGCTCACAACTGAAAACACTTCAGAGAGAGTAAAACACTTCCATCTTGTAATTTTTTTTTATTATGAGATCATTTGAACAATACCTCTAAAAGAAATGATGGGAAAGTGGAGGGAGTGATTATGGAGAAAAAAGAAGTCACTGTTTGAAGCTCTAATTCAATTCTCTGAGAGTACTGAAAGTATTAATTTTTAAGATAACATTTTCAACTAATGCAACTTATTTCTTATCTTACATACGCATCCTTTCTTCCATATTTTCTCCTTCCCCTCTTCCCTATCTTTCTCTCTCTGACCTATGATTATATCGTGATAGAATCTAAAAAAAAATAAAAAAAAAGAACTAAACTGATTCAATTTCTGCACATTACAGATTTTTTGTTTTTTAGAGGAAGCTTAGGAAAGTGAAGCAAGTTACCCAGCATGGTCCAGTCAGCATCAGAGCACTCATTCAAACTTTTCAGTCTTAAAAGTCAAGGATGTGAACTAAAAATGCCAAAGAGAAAAGTAGGACTATCTATGTATTCTCTCTTGTTTCTTTGTAGATGACAGTGCATGCTCTCAAGGAATTTTGGAGGCATCATCCTGGTAGTTCCTTTAGGTCAACCATTATTTCTGAGGTTCAGCTTCCTTTAGTACGAGACCAGTTAAAAAAATCAGTGTTCATGTATTCAAAATCTAGCCTCATTAAAATACATGAAAGTATTTTAATGAGGCTAGATTTTGAATACATGAACTAACTGATGAGTTTTCTTTCTTTTCTCTACTCATTTCCACCATCTTATCACTCTACCTCTAACTATTTTGTGATCAAGAGCAATGAAGGGGTGCAAAGCAGTGGTAAGACTTGGCTCACTTCTGGGTACCTCTCACTGCATGATGTAGGATATGAATACTTTGAACAGCTTCTGACCACTCTCCTTCCTGATAGCAAAGAAAAGTAACCTATTTTCCTCTCGGCAGGCACCTGATCCTTTTAAATTTACTTGAACCTGGCTACTTGTCCATATCCAGGTGGTCCATGTGAAAATGCTTACCACTTGCTGGCCCTGACAAGCTCCAAGAGTGCGGTCAGTTCACAGCATCCCTCATTCATTCTCTGTTGTCAGGATCTAATCTAGGTGACCTCCTGCATTTTGGATTCTTCAGGCAAGAGACAAGCATGTTCTCTATCTCTACAAACCCAGATTACTACCTGCAAACTGGGGACATCCTATCTGTTGCAGAGCGGGTTGACCTATGCATTCAATTCTATCAAATGTAAGCTGTTTATTACATAATCATAACTCTATCATCTCAGAAATCAAAGCAACTCTCCAACAGTCTGTGTTGTTAATATTTAAGCATATGACTGTATGAGATGTAATCCATTCATTTACTGAGAAGCTCTTGCTCTCCAGAGAGGGTATGTGTCATGGTGTTTGTTGTGATTTTCATTTGCATATAGGCCACGCTAGGTCTACTTTTCAGCAATTTCCATTCAAACATTTTTGCTCATATTCTAAGTTGTTATTTTTTATAATTCTGTTCTAAGAGTTTTTTTTTATCCTGAATACAATTCTTTTGTAGACTATATGCATTTTTGCAGCTAATAAACATTTAACCAAAAATTGGAGGTATGATAGTGAGATGTTCTTCTCACTTCTGACAGACATTCCAAAGTCTGAATGGGTTTTGAGAGGCATCCTTACTTGGCTAAAGGATAGGTAGTCTTATATACACTTCCTAAATATCTTCACTGATTGGGCTCTAAAAAAACTGTACATCCTTCTGTTTCTTAGTTGAAGCTATTGCCATGGTTCCCAATCACAAGACCGGGTTGTTATAGTGCAGTTTATTTCTAAAATAAATTTAGTTTAGCTTAAGTGTAATGGGATGTCTTTATCTTAAAACAGGTAAGAATGAATGTCATGTTAATTCAAAATTTTATGGATAATTTCTGTAGCTATTCAAAGTATATAGAGTAAATATCAAAGGATGTTAGTTATCACATGGAATAAAGATTAAGCATGTAAAAATCTTTGATCCACTTCTACATCTATTTTGGAGTCAAATAAAACATGCCCCAAATATATCAAATTAGCTTTTAATTTTCACATGTACTTTTGAGGATTTGCAAAAGATTACTTTAAATTTTGATATACTTTTAATAAATTGATCTTGAATTTTTTAGAGTGAAAAATCTGTAGGATTAAAAAAGATGATTTGAAAATTCCATTCCTGAGGACTTAGAGGGAAATCACAATTATCTTCTTGTCTTCCTGTTTGGTTAAATTCTGTGTTCCCACCACAATTCAATTGCTGTAATAAGTCAAGCTTTAAAAAAAGCTTATATGAAAACTTGCTTGCAATTACTTTGGCTGACATTCATGCAAAATGTAATTAAAAGGTTTGAATTGTACAGGTGCTAAAAATAAGTGTGTTACAAAATAAGCAAACTATAATGTCAAAAACTTCAGTTGGACTATTAACATGTCATGGGCCAATTATGACATTCCTACATTATAAGTTTAGGTCCACTGCTAAGAAGAGGCGGCTATAAAAATAGGCTGTCAAAACCTTTATCAGAAAGCTATTTTTGTATTGTTTTTAGAAGAAATTTATTGTTTAATTATAAAGGTAATATAACTCAGATCTAGACAATATATTAAATGAAGGCAAGAAAAATAATTGCCTATTTTCCAGTCCTCAAACCATTGTTATTATTATTTTGGTGGCGTTCCTTCCAGGCTTTCTTCTTGCACCTTTATTAAATTTTTGGTATCTAATTGTGCACATAACATGTTGTACCTTGTCTTTTCCCTTTATTGTACACTTAATAGAGTTCTATATTTTCCAAATGGGTCTAGTATGTATCTTAGGAAATTACTTAGTAAGAAAAAGTGATCAGTCTGCCACTGATCCAGGAGGTAATTCCACTTTTCTGTGAGGCTTGAAACAACTGGGTCATTTTCATTCCTGGAACTATTTCACGAGGAATGCTCTGCTCTATGCTGAATACTAACTACAGGACAAAGTCTCCATCAATTAAGACTTGGAACGAGGCCGGACTTAAATCACTAGGGTAGAATCTTTGCATCTCAGCTGCATGGGGATCACCATATAAAGAGACTAGATGATACAGGACACCGTAATTGCTGCCCACAGAAGCCAAGGGAAGGCATTTGAATCCTCGGAGATGAAAGCTCTCTTTCAAGGACACCTGAAGGCATATTATGAAACCAGGCACTGCTATAAAATCAAAATTACTTGAAAATGAACTCTAATGCATAAACCATTCTTTCTGAGTGTAACTGGAATTTAAAAAGACAACATCAATATAGAAGCAATGCAAACATTGAAGGATCCCTGTAATTTTGTCCTTTGATATTGAGAAGATTAAATAGGGACACCTATAAAATCAAGCTTATATGCATATGTATGGGCAGAATTTGGCAGGGTGACCAATGGGAAAACTCTCTAGCAATGTGTAAATTATAAACCGTACATTCATTAATAAAAAGAAAAAGGGGCTAAATCCATAAAGGTTTCAGAAGACCTGAATCTTTTTAAAACTTCCAACAGATACTACAATAGAGGATTAAGGATTCAGCTTCTTAGAATCTCAAAGTCACACCAAGATTCATGAGCATATTTGCAAGGACATGTGGGAAAGGTACAGAATTTTTGGAGCATAGATTAAATTCACATAAAATCTTAAAACTCATCAAGTGTTTGATCCTGAACCTGAACTTTGTTCTTACTCCATCTGGCAGCCTTTTCAGATCTCATTCTATTGCTGCTTTCCAGTAGCTTGACTCGATGTCTTTAGGTTCATTTTCTACTTAAAATACAAGGGTTTGTAGATCTTCTTGAGTCTGTGGCTTGATATTTAGTCACATCTGGGAAATTCTTGGCTACCATATCGTTGACTAATACTTCTTTGATTAAAAATATATTAGACATTTTCTCTACTTCTTACATGTCCCTCATGCTTTCCCTATATGCTGTTTCTCCCTGTGCATTGCTCAAAGCACTGTCTCCTACCCTGATTTGCTAATCCTTGTTTTTTTTCCCTCTCTCTCTTGGTTGTCCTATTCCTGATCTAAGAGGAAAAGATTTCAGTTGTTCACCACTGAGCTGATGTTAGCTGTGTATTTGTCATATATGGCCTTTATTATATTGAGGTATGCTCTTTTCATTTCCATTTTATTGACAGTTTTTATTATAAATGAATGTTGAATATGTCAAATGTCTTTCTCTGCGTCTTGAAATAGATTTTTTTGTGACTGTTAAGAGATAACTGCCATTTTTTAAAATGACAATATATAAATGCTCAGCAGCACTTATTGAATGAGATTTTTAATGTTAGCTTTATAACAAAGCAAGTGTCTATATACATACATGTGGTTCTAGTTTGGGGTTCTTTGTTTTTCTCTTTACTCAATGTATATCTTCTAAATTATTATCACTGTGTATTAAAAACAATGATGTCTTGTTAAAAGTAAGAGAATAGGTCCAAAATCCAGTTGTTTATGCTAAGCTCCATATCAGCAAACTAAGAAGTAATTTAATTACAGTTTCAGCTCTCCCAGAAATTGAATCTCAAGCCAGTCAACCAGGAATGACCTGATCAGTTAGGAGATCTTGCCAATACACACTTGCCTTCCCTTAAGGGAAAGTAATTATGCAATAACCAACCAGTTCTTTTTCTATTTTTTTTACTAGTGTGTATTTCTTTTGTTTTGTTTCCTTCTGCTTAAATAATTCTTCCAATTCAAATAATCCCTTGCAGCTCCATTCAGTTCCAGCAAATATCTAAAAGGGATGAATACCCCAATTAATAACCATACTAGTATCTATCTATCTATCTATCTATCTATCTATCTATCTATCTATCTATCTATCTATCTATCTATCTATCTATCTGTGTGTGTATCTTTAGGATATATATATCTTTAGGATATATATATCTTTAGGGCATATATATTTTTATATACATATATATATATATCACTAATCCTAAAGTTGGCAAATGGGATCTTCAATAGCTACTTAGTTTTTCTGAACCTTAAAGTGTACCATTTTGTTCATGCTTTTCTAGTTTTATGGGGCTTTCTCAGTGACAGAATTCCTTTGAATTACTTAGTCTATTACTATTGAAAATAAAAATCTAAAGTATTTTTCAAGCAAACAAATTTCTGTTGAAAATAGTCCCATTGTCATGAATTCAGACATTAACAAATAGTTCAAGCTCATTAGTTATGAGGTCCCTGATTGAGGGAATTTAGTTTCTGTTTTTGCCTCCTATTAATTTATTTCTTAAGATTCTGTGAGATTTTCAATTACATATGGTTTTATGATGCCTTAAGCAGGAGATGGGGTGAGCTGGCTAAGATGCCTATCGCACTGTTAATTGTCAGCATTGATTCAGTCAGTTTGGCTAGTGACATCAATAGCTCCTTGCTCTCTCATGATTCCATGTGTGACTCTCCAAGAACTGAATTATCAGTGGAAGAAGAAAGTCTGCCCTGCATCAATATGGACTTCTCTTTGATCAAAGGGACATGAGTAGCTGAATTTTCCTGTAGAACTTCCAAGCCAGTTTCTAAAGAACATTTATAGGATATCGTAGGACAGTCAAGTATCTAAGACTCCAGGTGCATGCAAAGAGGCACTGTGTGTGGCTGTCTTCTTTAAAAGTTGCCTTAGGCAGGCTCTACAATTGGAAAGTATAGGTGACTTGCAGGGATGCAGTAGCAGAAAGTAGGTTCAAGAAATGTCTGAGGTGATGTCTAGTTCACACAAGTATAGGTAGGCTTGGAGACTTCAAAGTGTGTGTGTGTGTGTGTGTGTGTGTGTGTTTCAAGCTTTGATGATGTACTGGGAAAAAGACAAACCTACCCTTGATGTCTGTGCATGAGAAGGGTTCTGTGGGGAGGATGGGCAGAAGTGTTGAACTGTTGGGAAATACAGTCAGAATTCTACCTCTGTGGTGACTTGCATCATGAGGCAGAAAATTTATGTTTGAAA
>PVHY01025701.1:0-18070 GCA_004024945.1 Uropsilus gracilis
TGTTACCCCAGGTGGGTCCCCTGGCAGATCTCAAACCCACAGACTCAAGTGATTCCTAGCCTTGGCCTTGCGCTTCGTAGGCTGTGATTATAGGCACACACCACCATGTCCAACCCATCCAGGGCTGTTTTAAAACTATATAAGTTTATATTGAAAGGAAAGTTAAAAATGAATTTCAACCCCCATGTGTCACTTGGGAACCACACCTCTTTTTATTTCCATTACTGGAAATGCTTTTCAGTTATACATACCCCCCACCCAGCCTGAGCAGTTGTTTGTCTTCTGGGAGGGAAGATAGGCTGGCTCTTGGAAAACCTGTCATCATCTTTAAAGTATTTGGCATTTGACAGGAGTCTGTTCATTGGCAGGGCTGACCTGGAGTGCTGTGGTTACAGAAACAGACTGGAACAGACTTGTAGGCTGCACAGGCTCTTGGTGGCTGTCGTTTTACAGGTTTTTAACACCGGAAGTATGATTGCTCTCATTTAGCATCAACCTGCATGTCTTTGAAGAACTTGCCCCTGGACTGTTTCATTTCCAGTCCTGACCACATATTAGTGGGTCATCACTGCAGGTGGGCCTGTGGGTGTTTGTGAGCTCCAGGATCCAGCCTCCCTCCCTTTCAGGCTGTGTGTGTTCTTTCTCAGCCTTTCTCCCCAGCAGGCTTCTAAAGATGCAAATATTTCCAGGTTTGGGTTACAGACAAAAAAATCCAGTGTGATGCTGCCTTTGCTTTCCCCTTTCTCCTGTTGTAATTTCCCACAGAAAATTTCTCTAAACCGGGGAGCTATGGACAAGGAGGCTTGTGGTGTTAGCACCAAAGGGGTAATGACTCCCTCAGCAAATTCAGCCTTTGCTGTTGGCCGGAACTTGTGGCCACAAGTCCAGATCATTTGAAGAGGAAAAGACCAAGTTCCAGGCAGCCTCTCTGTCCCTCTTGACAGCAGAAGGACTCCTAAATGCTCCTTTAGTTTCCAGATTGTCACCAGAAATAATTCAAGTCCCCAAGGCCCTTTTCTAGCCAGCCTAACCCCTGAGTCACTCCTGTGTGCTCCTCACCTCCCACAATGATTGTATTCCTCTGTCCATTCGCAATTTTAATTATGCGTTTACTCAATGGGCTTTCCTTCTGGTTAACTTCTCTGGGTAACTCATTAAACCTCTGAGTCACACATTCATTATTAAAGAGAGGGGAAAAAATGAAAGAACAGAAAGGAGCTGTGCCCTGGGAGCAGCTTGGAGGTGGCTGACTGTGGTTAAGCCTGGCTGAGTCTTGAGCTGCCACTGGCTCCTGGCTCCGGCTGGGATGTGGCTGCGCTGTGGGTCACCATGCTTCACGCAGAGGGGTCATTTGTCCTGGTTGGTTTAATCGGAGTTTTTGCTGTTGTAGGAGACCAGTTTACACTTTTGGTGAAAGTGTTTTCCTCTACTTAACTATGCCCTCTGTACTTAGGTGGTCTACAAACACAATGGAGGTATTAATTAAAAAGGAATTCCAATCTTAACTTGCATCTCTGAAAGAACATTAAAGAGAACCAATTCATAACCCATGGAGACACATCTTAATATTCCCTTGCCTTCTTTTTACAGTTTTCCCCAAACCACTCCTACCTCTTTCTCCACCCCAAGCTTAGGCTTTCCTTCCTCACAGTCTCCCCAAGGTCAGTTTGACTTCTGTGGGCCCCCCACAGCTTTCTGTAGAGGGGAGCTTCTGGTGGTCCCTGGCTAATATGTTGTGAAGATTAACATTTCTGTGAGAATAAAATATATAAAAAGTCTATAAATGCCTTCTATAAATATGGTACCTTCTATAAATACACTCCTAAAGGTTAACTTTTCTTTTAATTTTCAATGTTGCATCCTTAGCCACAATTTTGATTTTCTCTTGTGGAAATACTAGAGGGGAAAAAATCTGGAAAAAATCTCAACGAAAATCATTCCTAAATAATAGTAACAACAGCTGTTGCTTACTGGGCTTGACTGGTATCAAGCACTCTCCTGAATTCTTTGGGGGTCTTATCTGTTTAATCCTTACACAACCTGAGGGCTGGTTGCTATTATTAATTCCAACTCACAAAGGAGGAAACCCAGAGAGGAAGGAACTTGCTGTAGGCCACACTAGGGCTAGGAAGAGGTGGAGCTGGAATTCACACTCAGGCTTAACTGATTTCCAAGACCACAGTTTAATGGTTTTGCAAAATTTTGCAGGAGGCAGTGCTGCCAGCCACCAAGAAGACTTTCTCTGTGTGGGTTTGATTCAGAATAGCCATGACCTCCTGCTCAGAGACTAGGGACTTCTGATGATATGTGAACTGCCCTTGAAAACAGCTGCAGGGGTGGAGCTGGCTCCCCAGCTGGGATGAAACCCGGGCCTAAACAGAGGTGAAGGGCTTGCAGGCCTTCTTGGTATTCAGTCAGAGGTAGAGAGAAATGTGTTTTTCTGCAATGGTTGGCATTTATTTCTTAATAATCAGTTAAAAATTTATGCATCCTCCCTAATCAGCAAAACAAAGGCTTTCTGTACTTTCATGTGTGCTGGAAACTACTAATGAGTTCTTGGGGATTTAACACTTACTCTACAATGGAAGTAGAAGTCAGTATATCTGGAGTCAGTAAAAACAGATTTTGCCAAAATACTGCAAGGGAACCTTTAAAATATCCTACATGTCCAGTGATGCAATTGTCCTAGAGAATTTGAGGGTGAGGTGATGACCTGTATAGGGTGCCCTGGATGTCATTTACCCACCCCAGAGGACCTGGAACTGCTTGGGTAGGTCCTGTGCAGTACCTATAGACTCATCACCTGGGCAGTCTCTTTTCAGGGTAGAGTCCCAGTTATGTAACTCAACTGTGCTGGGGGCCAGAATGTCACGTTGACCTTTGCACCAAGTTTAAGGAGCAGACACAGCTGGGTTCCCACAAATCAGAAACATGAGAGGCTGTAGCAGGTAGGGACACTGTGACCAATACCTGCTTCTCTGCATGCAGGAATCACTTACTGGTGGCAATTCAGTGCTGTTCTCTTTCTCTCCTTTCTCTGTCAAAGTATATGTGGCAAGGGAATATATCAAGAAAATTCAGCAAGTCATTCATTCATTGCTCAAACACTTATGAAGTATACTTTGCACTGAGGATTTTGAAAACACAATGAAGCATGAACAAAAGCTCAGACTGTGCTTCAGAAGACCCAGATTCTGGCTCTGCCACCAACTTGGTATGGATGTCACCGCCCCCCTACCCCCTTACCTCCCCCTCCCCCCACCCCACCATTCTTTGTATCCTTCTTCCAGTACATAATTGTCTTTATGGTCAAGGACTTGAACATGTCTGTCTACACTCTCAAGGTATTAATATAGAGTTTCCAAGGCAGAGAGGAGCAGAAACTAGGGGATTCTAACTTTCAGATTACATTCTAATGGTATTTCTTCTTGCTCCCATGATGTTCAGATATGGTTAGAACTTGACTAACCATGAGCAAGATGTTCTTTAATTTCTGGCTGGCTATTACATGCTTAACCAGAGAATATATTTTTTTTGTTCAGGAAGCACCAGTTATATGAGCCAAGTAAGATCATTGCCTGTACTAATGACACCAAGTATTTAAGAGCTAGAGTTTTATTTTTTTAATTGATATACTTTATTTTTAGAGCAGATTTGGGTTTATAAAAATTGATTGCAAAGTACAAAGAGTTACCCTTTCCCCTTCTCACCAGACCCCCCAATCAGTTACATCCTGTGTTAGTCTGCTACAGATGCCTAGCTTTACCTTGGGAAAGTAAATTCTCTGCAGGTGGCTTCTCAACCTCAACAGTAACTCACAGTACAGTGATTTTTCCTGTAGGAAGGGAGGAGGAAGATAATGTTCTACTCATAATCATAAAAGAAAATATCATGAACCAATGCCAATACATGACTTTGATTAAGATCAACCATTAAAATCTTAGAAACACCTTTTAAATTAATCAGCTGTGTGCAACTCCTGGTTATTAAAAGCTCAGGGGACATAGTAGTCCCAGGGTAGAATGCTTCTGTTGGAAATACTCCTAGAGGAAGAGTGTGATGCTTTGTTTTGAGCAAAAAATCAGCTCTTCCTGAGGTGACCCTCATGGCCATGTCTAAGAGGATGGCCTCAGTTGCAACTGTGTTATATTAATAAAAGGTATTAAAAGATCAGTATTGAAAGATGTTCCCATGACTCAGTTTCTTTGCACTTATTTATGCACTTTTTATTTTTTTTGACTTGTAGTAATATATATATATATATATATATATAATGTCATCTTTGCCATTTTAACCATTTTTAGGTTCAGTGGTGGTACACTCACACTGTTGCACAACTCTTACTTTCATCCATTGCTTCAAGAGTTTCATCTTCCCAAACAGAAACTTCCTACCCATTAAAAAGTAACTCTTATTTTCTCTTACTCCCAACCCCTGGCTACCACCATTTTTTTTTTCTGTCTATGAATTTGATTACTCGTAGGAAATTCATGTAAGTGGAACCATACTATATTTGTGCTTTTTGAAACTGACATTTCACTTAACATAATATTTTCAAGGTTCATCTCTGTTGTAGCATCGGTTAGAATTTCCTTCCTTTGGAGGCTGAATAACAACTCATTGTATAGCTATACCATAATTGGTTTACCCACTCAGTAGCACTTAGGCTGCTTCCATTATTGTCTTTGTTTTATAGCTAGCAAGTTATTCTTCAACCAAATATTCTATATGTCATTAGGGAACTCTGACTTCCTTGGATTATTCAAAATAAATATAAAATTTCCAGCCAATAGCTTTCAGATACTAGAACCATCATCAATTTATGCTATGATAACTGTAGAGATAGGACCCTGCAGGTTCCAGAATGAATCAGAGTTGTTTCTGTTTTCCACAGGAATCTGGTCTAGCTGGGGAAATCACTTGGTTATCCAAATAACATTAACAGTTCCTATGTGACCAGATTGGATGTGGGGTGGGATGGGCATCAAGAGGTAAGTTTGGAGTGTTTATCTGGGGTAGACTCCAGAGTGCTGAAACCAAGCTGAGGAGTCTGAAATAATGATGGGCACCTAATGGGAATTCAGGGTCTTTGGTTGACTATTTGAATATAGTACTCTGTAGGTTTCTAATAGAATAAAGAAGTCAGTGATGATCACATGCAACATTTAAAATTATGCTGGAGTGTCTATATATTTAAAGTTCAGTTATATATTTTATTAGAAGTGGAAATAAGGAGCAAAGGATGGTAGGATATTAGAAAAGTGTATTATCAGAAATGCTCTTATGAATAAAATAGTGTTTTGCATTGCTATTAATATATATTTCCTTATGTATATGGCTCAGATATCAGCATTATTAATATCTTTAAAATCAAAATGCTGACACTCTAGGCTAGATGCCCTACTCTAGAGTAAAATGATCAATAATGTGATTAAATTTTCAATACTGAAAACTTACCAATAATGAGACTAGTGGCACATACAGATAATGATTTGGAGACAGAATACATGCACTTAGCTGAATAGCCTTGGGCATGTCCTATACCTTGGGTTTCTCAACTCCAAAATAAGAAGATTGTCCAATCTGTAAGGTCTTTTCCAATTAAACCTGTGGGTTTCTGTGATGCATTAGATTGCTAATGCTATGATCATGATGTTTCTCTTTCTGTGCATGTTTGATTTTATTTGAATGAGGAAAAAAACCTGGTAAATCCTAATGGAAACCGTCTATTAGAAAAGGAAAGACAAATTGTATGGCTCTCTACCTTGCTACTTCTACTGGTAGACTTCCTGGTCCTTCTAGTGGAGAGAGGAGGTGTGGCAATTCCAAAAAAAAAGAATGAATGATTAATTGGATGAATAAAATAAACAAGGAGGAAGGAATAAAGATCAAAGGGAAGGAAGAGGAGCACTTCCTCTGAAGAATGGAGGCCCTCGCATCTTCCGTCAGTGTCGTCAGCACCTGCCTGGTGGACAGCACCAAATGTCCTTTTAAGTTCACTCCTTTAAATTAAATTCCTGAACTTTGTTGGGAAACAGTTTGCAACTTCCACTAAATAAGCTGAAAGCAGGAAAAGTTACCCAAAGGGTTTAAAAGATAGTGTTCTAGGCATTAAATTGGGTGTTGGTTTCAAGAATGGCATCCCCCCCCCTTATGTTTTATATAATAATATATAATAATACCATTGGATGAATTCTTTTATCTACCAACTTTCCCATGGTAAAATTAATGAATTAAAATTGTGTATCATGTTAACATAAAATGAAGAGACACTTTTATTTGAAAAGAGCCTTCATATCCGGAGCAATAATTGAGAGACCTGTCAATTCTAAACAGACCTGTCAATTTCAGTAACAGACCCTCTTTCTTCCAGAGTGCAAAAGTAAGGTGAGTAAATCCAGCAAGAAAGTGGTAAAAAGATCCTATGTGAGTACAAGACTATGAGCAGAATAGCAGATATTCCCTACTTTGATGGGATCGGTGAGACAGCTGGGCTATGACAGGTTATAGAGAGGTTCCACAAAGTAGGGGTGGAGGGTCTTTAAAGAGTGTTGGGTGAATGCTCACTACTGGAGTGAGCATTCCTGATTTTTGTATTAAAGTTTTAAGAGTTTTATTAAGAACCCTGTTGTCAGTGACAGAAAAAAAGCTCTGGCAGAATCTTTAGTGTGTGAAGTTCAGGAATGCTTTGAACTGGAGGCTTCACCATTGGCATCTCTGATCTTTGACTTTTATGCCTGAGGAAGGGTCCAGGAAGCCACTGACTCTTCAGACCCTTCCTTCCAGGCTTATTTATTTATCAGTTCTCGTCCTTTCTTTACAGTGTGAACTGTGAAGAAACTTTCCCTGGTTTATTTACTCTGCATTATCTGGGTTCCCCTATCACATTACTTCCCCTCCCCCAGCCTCCTTCTTTCTCCTGCCCACATTCACATTCATTCCTGGCTTTCAGCAGATGTTTATCAGCACCTGACATATATATATATATGTGTGTATATATATATATATATATGTCTATACACATAGAGAAGATGTGGTACTATGAGAGGCAAGTCATCAGGGAACTCAGCTTTGAGGAGATGGCATTTAAATTGCAACCTGAGGGAGAGAGGACAATGGGTTCCAGGCAAAAGGAAGAGAGGACAGTTGGGTTCCAGGCAAAAGGTAAACTCTGCGATACAGGAAAGAATGCCAACAGTGGAAGATCTGAAAGGAAGGTGGTCACATGCAGTGGTGATAAGAGGAAAAAGATAGTTGCCTTTTCCAATCATGGACTACTCCACACTGGTCCTGCCACTCTGTTAGTGAGGTTGCTGACATGGATGAACGGCTATGATCTATTGGTCAATGAACTCTTGTAGTATTCTCCATATGACCGTCCATTGTGTCATGAGGGCTCTCAGGTGCAAGTCTTTGGAAGCCCAGTCAGAACGTGCTCTACATTTCTGGAAAGTCCACATCGGGGCCACCAACAGGCCTTGCTTTATCATTAGGGTTCAGTGTGTAAGGCCCGTACTCTTTGGTATCTGGGGCCCACACACATCACTTCAACATGTAATTAACAAAAATTATTTGTGAGGTAGTTTACATTCCCTTTTCATACTAAGTCTGTGAAGCCCAGTGTGACTTTTATTCTTATAGCATGTCTCAATTTTTATGTGTCCCATGTCAAATGCTCAGTGGCTTATGTAGAAGTGGCTCCTGAGAACTGAATTGCACATGGTGAGTCAAGCAAGACCTTTCTTAGTCTTTCAATGTCAATGTCTTTGAGAATGAGCTAGACTGAGACTTCTCAGAAGTCTGTGCTTCTGTGTATCTCATAGTCGTGTCAGACCAACATTGTGAACAGGTAGAAAATGATGTACCAAAACCCATGCTATATCTCAAGAAGGCACAAAAGGGGTAGCTCCCACCCCCAAACTTGATTTGTGGGATAGGCATTTGTCATCTCAGGCCACTTGGTACTCATTTATTTGGCCTGGGGAGAAGTGTTTGGAAATTCTCTGCTCCAGGAAGTGAGATTCTAAGGATCGTAAAGGGTTTTGCTTTTCTTTTCTCTTTTGTAGAGTTCACTTTTTGGTTTTTTGCTATTGTACTATTTAAATACATGTACTATTTAAATTTTTGCTATTACTGAAGAAGATAAACTCAGCTTGACCTATTTTAATAATGTTAAGGACAAGTGGGAGAATGGCCTAATATGAGGGTGACCAAAATGTTTGTTTTGTCTAGAACAGCCCTACCTCACCTCACTTCTGTGATTATAGTGTAATTATTAATAGAACTTACTTCACCCCCACAGTAACTCAGCATCAAAGCATATGACCATACATCCTAATATTTTTAAACCATGATACATGTTGCTAAGGTTAATGCAAATAATTGAAACAGCTCTTGAAATAATAGGATGATTTGATAAAAACAACTTGAAATCCAACAAACGGCATTCAAATCTTGTATTTCTACATCCTCAGGGACTGAGTGTTCCAAGAGTTAATTTTTCTAATAACTGAAGCTTACCCTTTAAGCATCAAAATGTTTCAACATTAATCACTCTTGATGAAAATATGGCTCTGATATATGCTGTATAGTCCAACTTCTTAAATAGTGTAAACAAGGCATAGTGGGACTCCTTGTTGACACAAATTATTGCAGAACTTTTCCTCTGGGTAGGTAGCCATCACTGGTGCGTTGCAAGTGGATGACAGGTGTATGGAGATATGATCCCCCCATCACCCACCACCCTCAGAGGAGCCTGTGTGACTTGGGTCTCAGAGCCCCTGACTCTTTTCCCCAGTGTGTCATCTAAACAGATTCATTTTCTGTGTGCACCTTGACTTGTAAGTGGTTGGGTACCACTCGTTACAGATCTATGCTACAATTCAGAGATTTTGGCAGTGCTCCCTGGATGATCCTCCCTCCTGGATATATTAATGGTACTTAAAGTTTACCCTTGAATTGGATTTCCCTGGATGACTGTTGCTCTTGGTTCTTTGTGACTTTCTTTTTTTTTGCTTTGTTGGTCCTTGCCATTGTGTCTTTATTGTTCTATTTACTATCTCATTTTACACAGGTATGTCAGGGAAGGTGATCGATGCCTGAGTGTAGCGTGTCTCTCCTGGCTGAAGATGTAGTAGTTATTAAGACAACAGTTGTCTTAATAGCTCATTCCTGTGCTGTGTCTTCCCTCCACATGTCCAAGACAACCTCAGAATATGTTTCCTCATCAGAGATTTGGTAGCGCTCTTAGAGAGTGTCTTGTTTTTATTATTTTTAAGTTCAAAAAAATCTTTTATTTGTATTTGAGCTCTTTAATCTTAAGAGTTACTTATCATTAAAATAGCCATAGATGTATATATTGAGACATATAGAGAGAAGATTAAATGCACTACTGATGATAGCATCATAGTGCAGTGTTATAGGGAAGGATGAATGTTTGGTATCCTACACATACACACACACAGAACAAGATTCAGAAAACATGGTAGACACTTATACCCTCTTTTCAAACCAACCTCATAAAGGTCAGTTGCTCTGTTGTCATGCTCTCCAAACAAATGGTCCCTTGTTATCATTCTGAAACTGAATGTTCTCTGGTCAGACAAATTGGTGTAAACTTATAAGGCATTTCTGATGCTTTGTGTTCTTATGCAAGGATGGACCTCTTCCAGCATTGCTAATGACAGAGAGGAGTACTCACTGAGCCACATGAAATCTTACTCAACATCATTCTAGGAAATTCTAGCTCAGAAGTTAAAAGCGAGACCTTTGCAGTGTGACCTGGGGTCAAAATTTGCTGTCAGCTCATACTAACTCTGTGCATTGAACATGTTTCCTAATCCTTCTAAGCCTCAGTTTTCTCATTGAACTTTCTTGACAATGAAATGAGAAAATGTAAGTCTCCACTTTGTCATTATTATTAATATGATGAAGATGATATATAGAGTTGTTAATGGTCAATGTTATGACTACCTTTGGAGAAAATAAATAAAACAAGCATAAGGATGGTATTTTTGTCACTGACTTAATTTTGAGTAGTCACTTCTCATGCATTTCACTAGTGATATGAATGAAAAATTATGAAGTTGACTTAAATGGTTATACATCCTCTGGAATTATTTTACTCTTAGATATTCATAATGCTTACTATGTAGCGTCATAGACTTTGCCAGGAAATTTCTCGGTAGGTTCAGCTGACTGGTCAATGTAGTATACAGTTACTTCCTTTTACTTTATGAAAAATTAGTACTTCATTCATATGTTACTTTATGCCTATGAGGCTTTGTCCTACATCCTATATTTATAAAAAAAAAGTTCTGAGATATTTGTTATTCCTAAAGCCCCTATAGATGTTTCCAAGAGGACAACAATTACTCTCATCATCTGCCAAAACTTCTTTTGTCATTCCAAACAATGCACAGATAATTTACTAGAAGAGGTAAGAATCCTGCCTTCAACTGAGAGAGCAACATTATTTCCAATCTTACAATGAAAAAAACCTCGACAAATGGCAATGTCATAACTTTTCTTGAATCCTTTGGAGTACTGAGGTTGCTGGGAAGCCAGCAGCCATAGAAGACAAGAGGTATCTCTAGAAGAAACAGGACTTGAACACTGACTTACCTGGGCAAGAAACTGTTGATACCTCTGAGAAGTCAGCCATGGTGGCTGTTGAATAGTGGAATCTAGCTGAGTGTGCACACTGGTTAAAGCAGATAAAGCAAGGGGTCACAAATAAAGAGGTTTATAACTCTTACAGGCATTTCTCCATGAACCCTACCATAAGCTCACAGAAACTGTTGGTAGAATATATAGAAAGTCTCCCTTGTGGGGCACTGCTGCAGGGAAAGGACAGAAATTGCTGTGGGAGGGCAAGAAATTACACCTGGGTCCTTTTCAATGAACAAAAGCCTTCATTTGTGTGACAGGTATGTGGGAGGGGATGGATACTATTACCTATTGAGTACTGGTGAATTCCCATTGAACCTAGAGCAAGGAAACAGGGAAATATTCTTGATCTTTGGGGAAAAGGTTGGTTTATATGATAGATTCAGAAATAACCCAGAGGAAGGGTCAACATACTGAGAAGGCTGCACCTCTAAAACTCAGTGAGGAGTAACCAGGACAATAGAGAATATCTTCTTCCTCCTATGCCAAAACCATGCTAAGAAAATAAGGCAGGAAAAAAAAAGACTAGAAGAGATAGGACATATGGGACAAATAAACACCTAACAAGATAGAAAATTAAATCAGCTCTATCAATAATCACGTTGAATGTGAATGGTCTAAAAACACCAATTAAATGATGCAGATTGTCAGATTTGATTGAAAACAAAACCAAACTCTGTACTGTATATAAACTTTAAATATTAGGACAGATCAGTTAAAAGTAAGAGAATTGAAAAAAATATGTAAACACTAACCAAAATAAAACTGATGTCATTATATTAATAGCAGACAAAATAACTTCAGAACACATATTAGTAGTAATAAAGTGCACATTAAATAATTATAAAAGGCTCAAGACTCCAAAAAGTGACAATCTTAAACATGTATACACCTAATAGCAGATTTCTGATATACATGATAGAAATTCTGATAGAATTAAAGGTGAAATAAAATACTTCATGATTGTAGTTGAAAACTTCAATGTTTCTTTCTTAGTAGGTGGTAGAACAAGTAGGAAGAAAATCAATAAGGCTATAATGACTTGAACAGCATTGTCAACCAGTTTGATCTAACTGACATTTATAGAACACACTACCCAACAACCTTATCCTTCAGTAGAGCACCTGGAACATTTACCAAAAATATGCTATATTTAGGGCCTTAAAACAAACTTTAACAACTTAAAAAAATATAAATCATAGAAAAATAGGTTCATGAACCATCATGAATCAAACCAGAAATCAGTTGCAGAAAGACATCTGAAAAATGCCCAAATACATGGAAATTAAACAGCACATGTCTAAGAGGAAGTCTTAAGGTAAATAAATGAAATGAATGAAAAGGAAATACAATAAACCAAATATGTGAGATGTTGCAACTGGTAGAGATGGCAGGGGCAGGGGGTGTCGTATCATAGCATTAAATACTTAGCTTAGAAAAGAAGATCTCTGATCAGTAGTAGAAGCATCCACTTAAATTTGAAAAAAAGAGAGAAAGAACAAAATAAAACTAAAGCCAGCAGACAGAAGGAAATAACAAAGATAAGATGAAAAATCAATAAACTTGAAATAGAAAAGCAGTTTTTGGAAATATCAAAGCAAAGGCTGATTTTTTGAAGAAAAAATAATCAGTGAAATTAACCAGGACGATATGGCCTAGAAATAGCGCATCAGGTAACAGCAAGCACACTCAGTGCTCAAATCTTGCTTTCTAAATGCCATTATCCACATAATGGAACCAGGATTCCATAGAAAACCAGGGACTTGGGGAGGGAAAATATGTAATGATCCAGGAGCATGTGGTGGTGTTACAAAGTAGGGAAGTGCTTTTCAGTGACAACAGCAAAGCAACAGTGAGGCTGTGTCAAGTATAGGTGTCAATGTGAAAGAATCCTTAGTGTTCAAGGCTGGAAAATGTTAGCTGAAGAATTAATAAGGATGTATTGTAATAACTCAAAGAATAAAATAAATATCTGAGTCTAGATGGCTGAAAATAAAAGTCGAGTAAACTGGTTACTTAATGGGGAGAAAAGACAGTTCTTCCCTTTAGAAGAATTCCAATCAATAAATAAAACAGAGGTAAATAGAAAATCACCATCAGAACACCATAAAGTTACAGGGCACAGGTCACAATGAATGATAAGATTGTGGGTGAAAGTTAAAGGAGAAACAAGACATTGCCATTACCTCAACATTTATCAACTACAAAGGCAGTAATATTAATCTTCAGTGGTAAAACCTGGCAAGCTGCCTTAATTAAGGTTAATATCACCAGTAACAAAAAGATTTACTGACTTCAGCCCCCTTCTTCTGATTGACTATAACGAGAAAGGATCATCACTCCTGTGGTTATCTTGCCAAAAATCCGTAAGTCTACTCAAATCATGATTAAACATCAGGCAAACCTAAACTGAGGGACAGTCTGGAGTAGCTTTCCAGTGTCCAAGGGCAAGGAAGGCAAAGAAGCAGAGGAATTGTCGTCACCAGGCAGAGGAGAACAGAGAGCTCAGACAGTTCAAGCCCTTGTGGTTTCCTGGGTTGAAATTTGGAACAGAGAAAGGGCATTAGTAGAAAAACCCAGCAATATTGCTCTCCTGGGAATTTACCCAAAGGTGACTTCAATGTGGGTACAAAGGGACACCTGTACTCGGATGTTTATTGTAGCACTATTTATAACTGCAAGGACATGGAAGCAACCAAAATGTCCCAAAACAGATGACTGGATGAAAAAGATGTGGTATATATACACAATGGAATATTACTCACCAATTAAAAATGATAAATTAGACGATTTTATGATAACATGGATGGACTTAGAAGAATTCATATTGGCAGAAACAAGTCAAAAAGAAAAAAACAGAAGCCAAATGGTTTTACTACTATATGGGACATGGAAAAGATAAACAAAAATCCATGAAGAAAAGTCAAAACAAGTCAACAACCAAATTGAAGTATACAGCCTGGGGGGGTGAGCGGGGGCAGGGATGGGACAGGGTGAGAACAGTCAGGGAGGAGGGTGAACCCCAGAGATCACAGATATGTGAAATTTATATATAAATAAATTATTAAAAAGACAAAAAGAAAAGAAAAGAAAAAAATAAAAGAAAGGAAAAAGAAAAACCTGGTAAAATCAGAGGACAGTCTGTAGCTTCATTAGTGGTATTGTAGTGATATCAATTTCCTGGTTTTGATAATTGTGCTGTGGTTGTGTGAACTGTTCACATAGGGGAAAGCTGGGTAAAAGTATGTGGAATTCTTCACTCACCTGTCTTAGCTCTTTGTTAAGGCTGAATTTATTAAAAATAATATGGGCAACTTTAATGAATTATTCCCAGAGGAAAGAAGCAAAGACTCTTTTGTCCTGTAAGAACAGCCTGGACACCTGTATGGGGTAAATGAGACTTGAACAAGCTAGTTATTTATGAATATCTTGCATGCTACCTTAGTCCCAGTGATTCACTGCACTCTTGGGGACAGTCTGAAAAACACTGTGACAGGATCATTTGACTCAACTCATTTGACAACATCTTAGTTTTAGGGACATTCTTTCATTGTTCTGTATCTTATTTTTGGCTCATTAAGTCTTAGCTAGGCTTTTGAAGAGATGATGATCTTAAAATATTTTAAAAACTGCTTTTGTTTTTAAAAGCTGATTTTCTTTATTCTTCTAGGAGAAAGATGAATTTTCTTTTTCTTCTCCTTTCTTTTACTGTGTGAACTTGGAAGGGTGTGAAAACTGGCAGTTCATCTTTTAATTCCTACTGTTCTAGCCAACACAGCTTTTGTTTGTTTTAAAACTGGTTTTGCAGGGATGACTCATCATTCCAGTTTCCTTCCTTCCTTCCTTCCTTCCTTCCTTCCTTCCTTCCTTCCTTCCTTCCTTCCTTCCTTCCCTTCTTTCTTCCCTTCTTTCCAAATAATATTTACAGAGGTAGCATTGGTTTAAAACTGTACATTTGTGGGGTAATGAGTTGGTCAGGTTTTTTTCTCCTTTAACCTCTATGACCAGCATCTGTGGCATTGCACGCTTTCCATGATGGCATACACCTGGGCCTAGGAGGGGGCTGATAAAAGGGTGGCATCACCCTGGGGAAGAAGAACGCTGAAGAGGAGAGCAGAAGGAGAAAGCAAAGGTAATGAGGGCCCAGAGAAAGAATGCAAAGATTTTTGTAGGGCTGGGGGGCATGCCTCCCACTGCGCTGACCCTGCTGTCTAGCCTGCCACTTGCTTACCAGCCTCCCTACCTGGTGTGCTTGTGTACCTGGTTCTCTGAGGACATTAAAGCTTATAAAATCCACAAAGGATTCCAGAACTCTTATAAACTGCCTGCTAGAATTGATAAACTGCCCTGTCTGGTGGGCCTGTCCAACTATGTTTTAGGGGTATAGGTTCATACCTATTAGTAGGTGTGAACAAATATGTTAATAAATCACATCCACCACCAAATTCCTAATAATCTGGTCAGAGGCAAAAAACCCCTGTGCCTCATCTGAGCTTAACTGTTTTTGCACATTTTGCTTTTAATACACTGAGCTTTGCATGTGACTTTTAGACTCTGCCATCTATTAGACTATTATGGTGTCACATCTGTTGGTTTGGTATCCAGAGCTGGCAAAACTTGATAGCCCATAGCTTTCTACAGCTGAAACCAGCAGTGGGTTTTTTACTAGGATCATCAGAAATACCTGCAGAGCTTTAACGATGTATCTATGCCATCCTTCCCATGGGTACTTGGAAACCCTATATTTTTTCAAAGCTACAGAGGTTTTGAGATGCTATCTCAAATAGGATCCTCAGGCTGCCAGGAACTTAACTTACATATTTCTTAATTTATCCTGATATTTCTCTTTTGAGTCTATACATTTATGACTATACTCCTTAAGGCAGCAATTCTAAACAGGGTCAGGGATTTTTCTCTCCTATCATAAACTCACCACTGTTAGGACAGTCTTGGTGCCTCCTAACTACCTTCACCATCTGCCAGGGGTTGCTGAGCTCCTGGATGGGCTCCTCAGAGCTTAGGTAGAATTTGGCAGAAGAAAGGTTCAGAACCAGGGCTACTGGTTTTTGTTTGATGTGCATGTGACTTTAGATGCAAAAATATTTACTCTTAGGTTACTGGAAGCAAGGAGGACATTGACCAGCTGATTTTTCTTTTGTGCATTGGAAACCAACCCATCCATGTCCCCCCAATAGGTTGAATGAGTGTAAGTGGGGAGTGTGACTTGAACTAGCTCTTGGTTTCTTAGACACCATCCTGACCAGTGATAGCTTCTCTGAGGAAGTTACAAGAAAAACACCATTAAACTGTGTGGGCGCTCATCCTGCTCACCCTGGGCAGCACGGCCATTCTTTTTTTTTTAGCTGTATGATTTTTTAAATTTACTTTTTGGGGTGGGCACGGTGGCTCGTGCTTGTAAGCTTCAGTCTATGAAGCGGCCGGGGCTAGGGATCGCGGTTCGAGTCCCTCCTGGGGCCCATAGCGAGACCTAGTTCCAAAAAAATAGCTGGGTGTGGTGGCGCGTGCCTGTAATCCCAGCTACCTGGGAAGCTGAGGCTGGGGATTGCTTGAGTCTGTGGTACCCTGGGCAACGAGAGCCTGTGGTTCCACAGGCAAAAATAGCGAGACCTAGTCTCAAAAAAAAAATATTACTTTTTATTGTTTGCATTTATATCTGTATACATATATGTTGCATCATTGTCTACCCCATGATCTCTAATCACCTTACCACCCATGTACCATCTTAGTCTTTTGTGCCCTCCCCCGTTTTCCCCTCTCTTGTTCTATGCTTTAGTTCTGTTGGAAGTTTTCAATTGTTTCCTTAAGCAATTTTTTTTTTCTATATCCCTCAAATAAGTGATATCATTCTATATTTCTCTTTTTCTTTCTGGCTTATTTCCGCTAACATGATTCCTTCTAGCTCCATCCATGTTGCTGCAAATGACATAAGTTTATCTTCTTTGATTGATGGATAATATTCCGTTGTGTATATATACAACATCTATTTCAGTCATCAGTTTTAGGGCATTTGGGTTGTTTCCGTATCTTGGCAATTGTAAACAGTGCTGCAATAAACATGTGCATATAGGTATTCTTTTTTAATTAGTGATTTTTGTGCCCTTTGGGTAGATTCCCAGTAGTGGGATTGAGACTCGAATGGTAATTCCATTTTCAGTTGTTTGAGGGTCCTCCACACAGCCTTCCATAGGGGCTGGACCAGTTTGCACTCCCACCAGCAGTGTAAGAGTGTTCTGTTTTCTCTACATTTGTGCCAGCACTTCTTGTTGCCTGAGGGCAGGCCATTTTTTTGGGCATAATTTAGTAGCTTGTTTCTACCTTGATGTCACTGTCCTTTCTCCTTGGAAGAGGAAAGAGAATAATATAAGAATCAAATGAACCCAGGGTTTAATTCTTATGCTCATTTTTACTGCAAAGTTTGCCCTCCTACAAGGGATGTGTGCCTTATATCTATCATCTGCAAAATAGGAGAAAATATGCCTTAGATGGCTGTGGTGAGGATGAAATAGCTGTTCTATACATAAGGAACCGAGGTAGAGAAAGATTAAGCAATTGACTCAAGGTGTTGCTGGGTCTCCTGCCCCTCGTCCCTCTGCACAGTGGCACTGAGTGCCAGCACATACTCACTTTTCACCTCTTGCTTCCTGATGGACCAGCCTGAAGGTTTCTATAAATATGGTCGTTGACCTACACTGGGCACTTCTTGAATTAAGTTCTCACTATTTTTATCTTTGATGCTAAACCCTGCAAGTCATGTTGGCAACGCAGTTTTCAGGTGTCTAAAGAAAGTGGGTTCACACGCACTTAGGCAAAGAGCAATTTGCATGGACTATTGTTTGTGCAGATAGAACATACTTTGTATAAGGTATGAATGAGAAGTACTATTTCATATTTTTCAAACATGCTGACATTTTTTATTAAATAATACATTCTTTCCCCCATTGATTTAAAATTCAGTTTTTACCACTTGTCTGTCACATAGCAAATATTGTACTTGAATCTGTTCCTTGACTTTATTCCATTCCATCAATTATTTCATAGGTTTCTGCCATTGTGCTATACTGTTTTATTTACTGTAACAGTAAAGCATATATTTATAATCATTAAATTCAGGCTCCCATTAGTCTTCTTTATCAACTTTGTTGACTAATGCCTATCCTGCTGTTTTCTTTGTCATATATTTAAATTTAAAAACATTCCTTATTTTGACTTTAATGCAAATCTGGGAAGAAAGGAGAGAGATGGAATTGTGTGCTTTCTCACTGTTGTTATTTGAGTAATTTTACTTACATCTTCATTGAGATTTTCATTTTAATTACATCTTCATTGAGATTTTCCAAATTTTTGCTGAAATCCTAGAAACTTAATCCAGATTGTTTTTTTT
>PVHY01025702.1:0-18065 GCA_004024945.1 Uropsilus gracilis
AAAAAACAAAAAACAAAGGAAAAAAGAAAAAGCCATCAAATTCTTATGCTATGACTTTTGTGTGTGCATGTGGCCCTTTATTTCAAAAGCTGGTTTTTAATTAGAAGCTGTTCTTTATTTGGGTGGTGTCGTAGATTGGGTTCCTAGGAAGCTGACTCTGAAATATCAATTACAGTACCAGCATGTTTATTAGAGAGTGCTCTTGAGATCCCCACCTGAAGAGGAGGGACTGAGCAAGTCTGGGCCCAGAAGGAGATGAATTGCCCAGTAGTCACTGCTTGGCCTAATTCTGCTCTGAAGGGAGCTTTGGAGCTGTGATCAGTTTTATTATTGTGCCGTGTTGGGCTTCTGCAGCTGAGGCTTTATTGCCTTGCCCCTCTTCCCATTCATCAGGCCAAGGTGCTGCTGGCCTGTCCCTGCAGGAGGGTGCCCCTGGGGGTGGGATGCTGGCATGGATACCCGGGGTGAGGCAGCAGTTTCCCACCTGTCCTCACAAAGGGTTGGTGGCTGAGGAAAGGCTCTTCCCCAGAGACCTGCACAGTAAAGTCCCTTATCCCTGAAGAGAGATCTGGTTCAAGTATCACAGTATTTTGAAAATCTTCAAAAAGCATGACTTCCTTCATCAAACTAGAGGAGGTGAATTTGAGTAAAAAGGCATCTCGTTATCAGCTTTCTTGATGTCCTCAGTTTTCAGGTGAGTAAAGGTTGCTTAATTTAATATCTGTATCTGTTATAACATTTGATTAAATGTATTCAAGTATAATGTCATGTGGACAGATATAGGGTAACAGTGTTAGAAATAATTTATAGGCAAAATGGGTCTGACTTTTAAAAGGATATTTTGATTCTGTAGCTGGCTTCTGGGAACCAATGACTTTCCTGAGAGACTGCCCAATTTTTAAAGACTTGGTATAATAGGGAAAAGGAGGCCCTGCCATCTCTCTGAAAACTTGGGCCAGCCACTTAACCTTTGACACTTTTCTCTTCTGTAAAATGGGGGAGATACTGCTTGCCTGACTATTCCACAGTGTTGTGAAAGTGTTCTTTAAATGTTAATGCTAATAAACCAAACCTCAAGGACATTAAGAAACACCTAGTTCAGAACCCTTCATCTTTTGGATGAGACGGGGTAGTCTCAGAAGTCATGAGACCATGCTCGGTTATATGAATATTAAGTAAGGGAAAACACTTGCTTTTATTGAAGGAAGAGGAAGCTAGGGCTGCGTCATGTATGTTCCATGAGTTTGAACCTTGAATGCGGAGTGTAGGTAGTTAACAGTGTCATGTTGCAGAATTCACTGTCACTGGGTTTATGTAGGGAGGTGTGGCCCCTTTGGTGAGGCCTCTCCCATGTTATTTAGTCTCCACCCTCACACACCTTCTCTGCCTGGTGGGAGATTTGTATGGATCACTTGAGCCAGGTAGGTGCTGGTTTCAACGTAGTCTCAGCACCAGCTGTGTGATTGTAGGCGTGCTTTACTTCTGTAGGCTCAGTTCCTCGTGGAAAACTGGGATAATAACACTTGTCCTGCTGATCGGTCATGCTTGTTTCAAGGATCAAATGATACAGTGGATGCAAGAACACATTCAGAAAGCTCAGAATGCCCTACAGACATCAGGGATTATTATTATTATTATTATTATTATTATTATTATTATTATTATTATTATTATTATCATCTTCTGTGTGGCTCCTCCCTCCTGCCCTTGCCTCCAGCTTTGTGGGCTCCCTGCCAGGATCCTCTTGATGAGTGTCTGCAGTGACTTGTTGAAAAGCTTTCTTGCTTTCTCCCAATCATGAATTGTCACTTGGGAAACTGCTCCTCAGAGGAATCTAATAAGATGATTTGGGAGGCAGAGAGGGTAAAATTAGAAATGAAATAAATTGCATTTGCAAGAAATATTTCCTTTCCTTTTATAAAAGAATATTGGTTTGCAGTTGTAGCAAAACCTGTATTTGAAGATACTGGGGATACTGGTGAGAGGGTGTGAGAGCTGGTAGAGCTCAGGTTCCCTCACCTTAGGATCTTGGCACAGAGACTTGCTGGAGGATAGCTTTGATGCCCAGTGACATGGATGCTGTCCACACCCATTCCTCTGATGCTCCTTTCTCTCTTACCAGGCTCCCTCGCATTGGGCAGAGGTAATGTGTACACCCCAAAGCCTAACGTCGAAGTTGCTGAGAACAATCGTGAGTTGAGATGGGCCTTGGGGGTGGAGGGTAGGGAGGCACAGATTCCCAGAAACCCAGAGAACATACTACTGGAATCACAGTAGAGGGTGGGTTCCCCATCTTCTCCACTTGCCACTGTCCCTTCCTCCCTGCCTGCAGCTGTCACATTGTCCTGCTCCTACTCGGGCTTTTCCTCACCCCGTGTGGAGTGGAAGTTTACCAATGGGGACACCACCAGCCTTGTCTGCTACGACAGTAAGATCACAGGTGAGTGAATCCCTTCCTTCCTGGTGGCCTATTGTGGAGGAATGGGTTGTACCTGTGTTCAGGGGGTAGGGAGGGGCCATGCCCAGGGGCTCACCTGCCCCTCACCTTCCCATCACCTTTCCTGGGGAATACAGGAGGGTTTCTTATTCCTTGGGTGTCACCAGAGTTTCTCAACACTCCAGCTCACTCTGCCCCTGCTTCGTCTCTCCCTCCTGGTAGCTTCCTATGAGAATCGAGTCAGGTTCTCACCTTCTGGCATCCACTTCAGTTCTGTGACCCGAAATGACAACGGGACTTACACCTGTATGGTCTCTGATCAAGGTGGCAACACCTATGGGGAGGCCAACATCCATCTCACTGTGCTTGGTATGTGTCACTTGTTTTCTGCATGACTTGGAATTTATTACCTCTCTGAACTTTCAGAAGTTCTGAAATTTTGGAGCTGGTGGGTAGGTGGGCTTCAGAATCATGGTGCCCCCAAGGAGAAGTTGGGCTTGTCTCAAATAAGCAATGGTAGGGAGGCTAGAGATGATGGGAATTTCATCCCAGTCTAGACTTGGACTCCAGGTAGCCCTCCTTGGCTTGTCATAAGCCCCATCTCTTCCTTCCCAGTGCCTCCATCCAAGCCAACAGTCAGCATCCCCTCCTCTGCCACCATTGGAAGCCGGACAGTACTGACCTGCTCAGAGAAGGATGGTTCCCCACCCTCCAAGTACTACTGGTACAAGGATGGGCTGCAGATACCTGCAGAGCCCAAGAGCAACCGTGCTTTCAGCAATTCTTCCTACACTGTGAATGAACACACAGGAGAGCTGGTATGTAAGGGGTACGGGTAGGGGGAGGCCTGAGGGCAGGTTATGGGATCCCTAAAGGTGGGTAGGAAGAACAAGCAATGTTTTTTATTTTTTTGAGATTAGGTCTCGCTATTTTTTGTTCATGGAACCGCAGGCTCATGTTGCCTGTGGTACCACGGACTCAAGCAATCCCCAGCCTCAGCTTCCCAGGTAGCTAGGATTACAGGTGTGTGCTACCACACCCAGCTATTTTTGGGACTAGATTTTGCTGTGTTACCCCAGGCAGGACTTGAACTGAGATCCCCAGACCCTGCCGCGACTCTGTAAGCTGTCACTTACAGGCACATGCCACTGTGCCCAGCTTAGAAGAAGCAATGTTCATGGTGAACTTGGCATTAGGTCAGGAGACACCAAAGGTAGGGACTTGTCCTCTTCAAATGAAAAAACAATTTTTTTGTTTTCAGGTCTTTGACCCTGTGTCTGCCTTTGATACTGGAGATTACTACTGCATGGCACAGAATGGGTTCGGGTCACCCATGAAGTCAGATGCTATGCACATGGATGCTGGTGAGCAAGGGTGCCTGAGCCACCTTGAGTGGGGGTGGAGGTTTGCTTTCCATTGAATTTGGTGCTGTTGTCAGTAACTGGACTAAGCGTCCAGGTGGCTGACCTCTTGTCTGTGTCTCACAGTGGAGTTGAACGTGGGGGGCATTGTAGCAGCTGTCCTGGTAACCCTCATTCTCCTCGCACTGTTGATCTTTGGTGTCTGGTTTGCCTACAGACGAGGCTACTTTGACAGTAAGTGTTTGCCCTCACAGGCCCTCTTTCTGGCAGGGGCTCTGACACTGTGCTGTGTGCGCATTGTATCAGGCCTCTGTCTTTCTCTACTCTGTATGTTCTTTATGTACTCTGGGTATGTCTTTCTCTTTATGTCCTTCTCATTATGGTCCTGTCTCTTCTCTTTCAGGAGCGAAGAAGGGGTGAGTGAGCACCACTGTGGTGCACATCTCAGGTTGAGGATGTGGACATACATGCTTGGAAACCGAACTGGGTCCATGGGAAGGGGTTGGAAGTGGAGACAACCAGCCTGGGAGGGAAGACAGTGGGTTTGTGACCCTGCTTGCTGTGGCCCTGGATTCGTCCTTTTTTCCAGGACCTAGTAGTCCACCCACCCTTCCCCACTTCTGGAAAGCTCTGAAGGTGGCAGGCAGACGTGCAGGTAAGGGGGTGAGGGCTGAGCACCTTTTCTCTGGCTTGCCTGCAGGACCTCAAGTAAGAAGGTGATTTATAACCTGCCCACACCCCGCAGTGAAGTGAGTGTGCCTATCCTGAGACGGGGGGCCGGGGTGGGGTGGGGTGGGGTATTGTCCCAGCTGGAGTCGGAGTTCCAGCCTGTGCTCTGTGTTGGAGGGATTATCCACTACTATGGAGAGGTGACTGAATCTTTTGTTTCCCCAGGGGGATTTCAAACAAACTTCCTCCTTCCTGGTGTGACCCTGGCCGGCTGTCTCCTATCCTCTGCTTGCCTTACTCTGGTGCTACCAGACCTGGCCCCTGACTATAGTTCACAGGATGCCTTACTTGTCTTTTCACTCCCACAGGGACCTGTTTTATCTTAGTGAAGATGTGTTTTTAATATTGTCAACCCCTTCCTCCTTCATGCCCTTCCTTCCCCACCACTGCCGAATGGCCTGGAATTTATTTAAAGGTCTCATTCCCCACCCCACAAAGGATCAGGTGAAGTCACCAGTGGTGCCTTTTGATTCCCCTTCCAAGTAGATGGTGGAGGTAGTGGCCATTCACAAGCCCCCGCACACACACACTCCACCTCTCTAACTTGTAACCCTTAAATGAAGATCTTGAGCCTAGTTCCTTGGCATTCCTCCTATACTGAGGCTAATCCCAACTGTTCTGGTGGGAACCAGAGGCTGGAGCAGCTGAAATGAGTGTTTTGGGGATGATGTCAAATCTCTTCATTCGCTGGAGCCCATTCTTCTGTCTTCCTGCGGGGAGTGCAATGAAGACCCTCTTGAACACAAGCAGACCAACTGATGACTGTGTAGGAAGGATAGGAGCTTTTGCGGAGAAGAGCATGCTGAACTTTCAGGAGACAAAGATGAAAAGCGATAAACTGCTGATGTAAAGAAAGATTTGGACCTGGTTTCTCAGGCCATCACTCTTCCCTTGACTGGGACAACTGGACAGATCCTTTAAAGATATGTCATCAAAGGATACTTGTGGGGATCTATGAGATTGTCTTAGCTCTTTGCTGAGTTTGTGTGTGTATGGGTGTGTGTGTGCATGCACGCCTGTGTTATCTTGGCTCTGTGATGAAATGGATGTGAGGAGGGCATCTGAGTTTTTGGTGAGATTGTGTGTGTGAGTGTATATATTTGTATATAGCTGGTTGCTGGAAATAAGAATCTGGTTTGTCAAAGCTGCTTGTTCGGGCAGGATGCGGGGGGAGTGAGGTTCTTTTGTATAAACAGATCCCTTGAAGCTCTGCTTCCCAACCACCTGGGCTCTCCCCACCCAATTTACTCCCTGGTTCTGCCAAGTCCGAGCTTCTGAGACCTGGGCCACATTCTAGAACCATCTGAGATAAACATACTTTGGCTGGCAGTTGCCAGGGCTATGCTACTGCTGTGCTTTGGGGTTCTGCCTCTTTTTTTTTTTTTTGAGACTAGGTCTCGCTATTTTTGCCCGTGGAACCATAGGCTCATGTTGTCCATGGTACCACAGACTCAAGCAGTCCCCAGCCTCAGCTTCCCAGGTAACTTGGATTACATGCGCGTACCACCACGCCCAGCTATTTTTTGGGACTAGGTCTCGCTGTGTTGCCCTGGGTGGAACTCAAACCACAATCCCCAGATCCTGCTGCAACTCCATAAGCTGTTGCTTACAGGCATGCACCACTGTGCCCGGCCACGGGTTCTTAATGCCAGTGAGATGAGAAAGTTCACCCTCTCACCCCACTCCAGCTAGGCACATTAACAGATTTCTCTATGAGCACAGGAAACTCCCTCCAAGGCCTGTGGCAGGAGGATTCTTACATTTGGAGAACAATCACTTTAGTTAGTAGGATAGAGTAGTAACTACACTTATTTAGTGGGGTGGGTGTTTGAGAAGATAATCTGAGTGAGCAATTAAGGATAAACAGGATGGCCCAGCGTTGCTTTCCTCCTCATCTGGACTCTTCTTTGCCCTTATGTTTCTGTTTTCCTTCCACAACCCCCTTGCCTATTTATTAACTAGCCAGAGGGCAAATTGGGGTCCTGATCTTGGCTTCTTTCTTCCAGTAGTGGATACTAAGTACTGCTTGGCCACATTCTGTTCTCTTATCTGGAAATCCCAAACAGAACTACAGAAAAGCAAACCAGCAATTAAGGGTCATGCATCAGTAAAAAAAATATTCCAGATGAAAATGAATTCTAATTAGGCGATAAGAGATTCTAAAATGGTTCAGTAAGAATGAGATTTTTAAAGTATGTTTTAGTTCTGTTTCGGGGTTGGGAGGGATGTGGATGAAAGGTCATTGCGGAAGTGAGTCAGGGCTCCTTCGGGTCTGAGGTGAATGGCTGCCCACTCCCCAGGTCACTGTCATGAGTGAGTCAGTTATAATCCGCCTTGAACTTTACATCTCTACTTAAAGCAACTGGAATGGGAAACACCTTGTCTGCTTTCATTTTAGAATGTCAAAATTAATTTTTGTAATAAATGTTTATTTTTCAAATTGACTTTGTTTAAATTCTACATTAAAAGAATTGGGACTCCCAGAATGATTTGGATAGTTAAAGTCTTCCCGATGGTTTGTTGGTTAAGAGACCAAGGACATCCTTCTCTGAAGCCCCATGGTCACATTCAACCTGCCCTCAGCCTGTCCTTGAAAGGGATGACTCAGATGGACATTTCCTACCATAAAGGGAGACTGAGAGGCACTAATATTCTGAACCATGAACCCACGTTTTAAGATAAGTGTTAAGGATATATTTGTTAAATGCCTTAACTATTTGCAGATCAAGGTGGGGCTCTGGCAATGGAGAAGAATGAAGTCTGTCCATTTCTGAGTGCAGGAACAATATGTTCTGTTACTCCTTTAGTACTGGCTGTAAAGATGATATGAAGTGGCAAGTTCTCTTGGGGGTTCTCTTAGATTATCATCTATTACCTTACTAGGTATTATCACTGTCCTCATTGTAGAGGTGAGGGAGAGAGGAACAGAAAGGCTGAGAACTTGTCCAGGTTTGGCCAGCCAGTACAGGCAAGCATAGATGAAGGCAGGGAGCCTGTTTCTGCCTCAGTGATTCTGCATGGAGAGGAATCTAGGGGAATCAGGGCAGATGTTCACTTTCTCTGTAGAACTGGTGTATCCTGGTAGAGGACATCGCAAAGTAATGAGAGTTACCTGGGTTTCCTCTACACTGTGATTGTCCTTTGAACCTGCTGTCCCAATAGGATCTATAGGGCAGAAGTATAAGCATTGACAAAGTGGAGGGTCTATGACTGCCACCTTCTGGAATGAAGGAGACTTTAGCATTTTGCCAGATAAAAAATGCTTGCATATCTATTTGTGGGTGATAAAAGTGCTAAAAGGAACAGCAATTTACAGTATTGTACAGCTTGGAGAGTGAACATCCTAAAGCACTCAAAGAACAGAAAAGACTAATCCCTCTTATAAAATGAAATAAATTGTGACAAGTGTAAGTTTCTGCCTTTGGGTCAAAGAAACTAACACGTCATGTATAAAGTTGGAAAACTGCAAACTAAAACTAGGGAACCCTTGTTGCTGATGGCACCATGCTTCCATATCAAGCTCTGTCTTAGGTGCCACACTTTAAGATGGTTACAGACTGGAATATGTTCAGAGGAAATACTCGAGCTGGTGAACCAGGGACTTAAAAAGAAAACGATGTCATATAGACCCAGTCATGTTGTACACCTAAAACAAATGTAAAGTCATTTGTCAGTTTTATACCTCAAAATAAAAACTAAGTAAGCCAGGCGTGGTGGCACGTGCCTGTAATCCCAGCTACCTGGGAGGCTGAGACTAGGGACCATTTGAGTCCGCAGGTTCAAGATAACCCTGGGCAACATAGTGAGACCTGGTCTCAAAAAACAAGAACAGAAAACCAAAGCGCAGAGGATTGGCGAAGTGGGTAACTAGGCCGTCTAGACTTTTTTTTTTTTTTTGAGACTAGGTCTTGCTCTTTTTGCCTGTGGAACCACAGGCTTCTGTTGCCCATGGTACCACAGAATCAAGCAATCCCCGGCCTCAGCTTCCCAGGTAGCTGGAATTACAGGCGTGCGCCACCATGCCCAGCTATTTTTTGGGACTAGGTCTTGCTATGTTGTCCCAAGCAGGACTTGAACCACGATCCCTAGCCCCAACCGCTTCATAGACTGAAGTTTACAGGTACGAGCCACTGCGCCCAGCTAGACATTTCTAAAAGAATGTATCAAGCCCAGAGAATCAGGGATTCAGAAGACAACATTACAGTCTAGATATTTGAAGGTTACTGTGTGAAGGACCTCAAGGAGAAAGTTAGGAACAATAGTGGATTCCAAAAATAACTGATTATGATTCAGAATGTACCCGTCAGAGATTTAAGGGGGTTTTGTGGCGTGAAAAGGATGCTGGTTTTGGAGTCAGGCCAACTTCAATTTTAACCTCTTCTGTGATCTTTTTTTTTTTTTTTTTTTTTTTTTTTTTGAGACAAGGTCTTGCTCTTTTTGCCTGTGGAACCGCAGGCTCTCGTTGCCCGGGGTACCACAAAATCAAGCAATCCCTAGCCTCAGCTCCCCAGGTAGCTGGGATTACAGGCACGTGCCACCACGCCCAGCTATTTTTTTGGAACTAGGTCTCACTATGGGCCCCAGGCGGGACTCGAACCGAGATCCCTGGCCCCGGCCGCTTCATAGGCTGAAGCTTACAGGCATGAGCCATCGTGCCCAGCCTCTTCTGTGATCTTGACAAAATTTTCAGTTTCAGTTTTATCCAAAGTCACTGACAATATCTAACCTATGACGCTTTTAGAAGCAAACGAGGCAAAACCTGTAACATACTTTTTACCTCACATGGATGCTTTCAAATGGTGTTTTAGGCAATGGGTTGGCAAAATTTCAGTAAATATCCAGAGAATCATTTCACTTGCTGGTCATGCAGTTCCTACAAGTTTACATTTGTAATGGAAAGTAACTATAGAGAACAGAATGATGTGACTGTTCCAATGAGGCCTCATTGTAGGACCTGGGATGTGAAATTTCATATGATTTTCACATCATAAGCATTAACTTGATGGTTTGTTTTTTTTTCAATCATTTGGAAATATAAAATCCCTTTTTAGACTCCAGGCTACACCAAAATGGGGTTGGCTGACAATTGACTTTTCTCCAAGGTTGAAATGGAAAGCCTCTAACCCCATTTATTTTTTACTGCATAATTTAAGATTACTTTGGAACAGTTCTGTAACATCCCTGGGGGAGGGGGATCAAGGGGAACAGTTGGACAGGCATGAGGGCGGGGTCATCAGAGCTGCAGGAGGTAGGAGTGACTTGGAAGCCCTGTAGTTAGTGACAAACAGTGGGGAGGAGGGTGGTCTTGGTGGGGAGACCTATGTATATCCAGTCCCTATAGAACCATGCAAACCCACTTTGTTTCTAGATGATGATTAGGATTCTTTGAATAAGCTACATGGAAATAATAATAATAATCAAGTTTTGGTCCCAAATCTTATGATTTATGGCTCCATAGTGGAGACCCAAGGGCAGAGAGCCTACGCCCAGTGTTCAGCATCCCAAGCCTATTAATAAATGGTTAATAAATAAATACCAAGTCCTCTGTTGGCTATCACTGGCATCACCATATCATCTGTATGTATGCCAAATGAGAATAAAGAGAAGGGAGCTGGGGAACAGAACTGGTTTAAGACGCTGGCAACACAGTCATTTTGTTGGTGTGTGGGCACTGGGGTCAGTGTAGTAGACTGCAGGTCAAAAAGAGGATGAAGTGGCCTTTTCACTTGCCCCTTAGAGGGCTGAGCTCCAGGTTCAGGACTGCTCTGGTATTGGAGATTGGGCCAAAAAGGAGGCAAAAGCCTCCAACTTACAAGCCCCAGGTTTATATCACTCGTGCATAACAGTTGCCACTCAAAATGCAGTCTAACAAGGGACTTTTATTAACAAGGAAGGTTATAACCAAGAAAACTATTAACAAGGAAAGTTAGGGGAAGATAAAAAGCCATGAAGAAAAGTCAAAACAAGCCAACAACCAAATTAAAGTACCCAACTAGGGGAGGGGGACAGGGTGGGAACAGTCATGGGGGGGGGGCTGGTGAACCCCAGAGATCACAAAGATGTGAAATTTATATATAAATAAATTATTTAATATTAAAAAAAAACAAACAGGAAAGTTAACCAAGAAAATGAAAAGTTTCTTTTTAAAGCCACAAATGGCCAGTATCTTATTTTTTTGAGACTAGGTCTTGTTATTTTTGCCTGTGCAACTGCAGACTCATGTTACCCAGGGTACCACAGACTCAAGCAATCCCCAGCCTCAGCTTCCCAGGTAGCTGGGATTACAGGCACACACCACCACACCCAGCTATGTTTTTTTTGGAACTAGGTCTCGCTACGTGCCCTGGGCGGGACTTGAACCGCTGTCCCTGGTTTGGTCGTGGCATCCTAGACCGCCCTTTACAAGCACGCGCTACCGTGCCTGGCCTACTCAGGCTACTCTTTACCCACCTGCCATTCTCTTCTTTCTGGAAGGCTTGGCTCCCACATCCTTCTCCAGGTGCCAAAACCTCTGAGCTATCAGCTTTACGTGGTCCCACTCCTCTTCCTCTCTGTTTCTCTTGCCAGTCCTCTTCCAGCTGCTTCCTCCAGCAGTTTTTAACTGCCATGCCCCCCCAAGGTGGAGTGGGAGAGGCCAAGGGGCACCCAGTTTCAGTCTGACTCAGCACCTGTTTAACACATAAAGTGGGCCGGGAAAAAAAATAATAAATAAAGTGGGCCGGGAATGGTGACGCATGTCTGTAAACGACAGCCTAGGACGTTGCGGCCGGGGCCAGGGATCATGGTTTGAGTCCTGCCGGGGCAACACAGCGAGACCTAGTTCCAAAAAAATAGCTGGGTGTGGTGGCGCATGCCAGTAAACCCAGCTACCTGGGAAGCGTGAGTCTGTGGTACCCCGGGCAACGAGAGCCTGGGGTTCCACGGGCAAAAATAACCAGACCTAGTCTCAAAACAAAACAAAACAAAAACACAAAAAACAACAACAACAACAAAAAAAAGAGAACATGTGAAGTGAATTTTTTACTATGTGCATTTTACTATGTGAACATTTCACTCTGCATGGTGGCGTGTGCCTGTAAGCGCAGCCTTGGAAGCTGTGGTGGGAACCGGGTATCGCGGTTTGAGTTCTGCCCGGGGCAACTTAGCAAGACCTAATTCCAAAAAATTAGCTGGGCCTGGTGGCATGCGACTGTAATCCCAGTTACCTGGGAAGCTGAGGCTGGAATTGCTTGAGACTGTGGCACCCCGGGCAACGTGAGCCTGCGGTTCCACGGGCAAAAATAGCGAGACCTAGTCTCAAGTAAAATAAAAATAAAATAAAACAATAAATCGAAGTGGCTGCAGCTCTTGTCTTCTACGACTGCCCATCTGTGTCTGTACAGGCATCTCTTTTCCCTTTTCCCTTTTCCCTTTCCTTAAAAAACTTGCAATGTGCTGATGAAAAAAATAAAGGTGAGGGGGCTGTAAGAAACACATTGAAACCTTCCCTAGAGACATCAACTTTATTTTATTTTTGAGAGTAGGCCTTGCTATGTCACCCAGGATCCCGCGGATTCAAGCGATCCCCAGGTAGCTGGGATCACTGGCGCCCGCCACTGCACTTGGCTGCTTTTTTGAGACCAGGTCTGCTTTTTTGCCCAGGGTAGTCCCGAACCCATGAACTCAAGTGATCTCAGGCTTCTTGCCTCCCAGTGCTTGGATTACAGGTGTGCACTACCATGCCCGGTTTGACATCAACTTTATGTATGTATGTATGTATATATATGTATATATATATGTATATGTATATATATGCCTAAATTCCAAAATAAGATACCATTATATCTGGGAGAAGCCTGCCTCAGACATTGCAGTTGAGGATAAGTGAGGAGCTAAGATAACTCTTGTGTCCGTAGACTTCGCTGTCACTCTTTACCACCAGTGGTTTTTTTTTTTTTCTGTTTTTTGTTTGTTTGTTTGTTTTGCCACCAGTGTTTTGACAGCATTCCTAATAAGCTTGTGACATCTAATTGTTTGCACATTGGAACACCTGAAGTCACTAGTTAAAGAAGGAAAAAACTCTTCCCCCTCCCCCCTCAGTAACCCAGTGGGCCCGTAAACAGACTTAGAGAAGACAGACTAACATGAAAAACAATTTACTAACATGCACATTATGCATACTTGGGGAAGCACTCAGATGAGTAACTTACAGGATAACTGCAGGGAAAATGGTGACCTGGGTGAGTCCTCACCCAAACACCTGAGCTACTCAAGTGAGATACAAAGAGATACATTTGTATCTGCCAAAAGCAGATATGAAAAATTTTTAAAAAAGGTGTATTTACCAGGGGAATTATAAAGGGAATGAGAGAGTTGCCTAGCATGTAGCTAGACTCCCGCTTGTTCTTATCAGCAGGGTGCAAGTTAGAGATGAAAAAGCAAGAGGACCAAGCTCACCGGCCTTCAAAATTGTAAAGGTACAGCTGGCTGCTCAAGTTTTGTGCCTGCTTTCCAACAGCTCTGCTCAGGAAGCCTGGTTCATAGTAAATAGCTGTAATTCAAGGCACTTGAGGTCTGGCTGACATGGGATGGGGGAGGAGTGGGTGAAGTTTGTTCTGGTCATCATTCACAGGCTCACTGTTTCACTGACATTAATTCCCCAAGTTGATGGTATTGGAAGAGAGGGGCTTTGGGAGGTGCTCATGAATGTGGAGCCTCATGAATGGTGTCAGTGCTTTACAAAGAGGTTGGAAATTGCTCCCTAGAACTGGCTTCCTAGAACTGAAGCAGTTCTTTTTTTTTGAGACAAGGTCTTGCTATTTTTGCCCATGGAACCACAAGCTCTCGTTGCCCGGGGGGTATGACAGACTCAAGCAATCCCCAGCCTCAGCTTCCCAGGTAGCTGGGATTACAGACGCACGCCACCATGCCCAGCTATATTTTTTTGGAACTAGGTCTTGCTACGGGCCCCAGGTGGGACTCAAACCGCGATCCCTAGCCCCTGCCACTTCATAGGCTGAAGTTTACAGGCATGAGCCACCATGAAGCCTAGAACTGAAGCAGTTCTTTCAATTAAAGAACCAGAAAACTCCCTGCCCCATTCAACATGCAGGGTGCAACAGAAGAATGTGGTTGTGAAGAAAGCACTCAGCAAACCAGGTTGACACCCTGATCCCATATTTCTAGCCTCTAGAACTATGAGAAGCAACTTCCTATTTGTAAGACATCTGGTCTGTGATATTTTGTTACAGCAGCCCAAATTGATTAATGTGCTACTAAGGAGGGAGGAATTCCTCCTTCCCCTCCTGGTTCTTCTAGGCTGGTCAAATAATCAAATGAATATCAGATTAACAGGAGAAAAAGAGCAATTTATGGAACTCCAAGGATATGAGCTTCAAAATGGCAGCCAGGTAATGGAGATGGGTATAATCTCCTGCGGTGAGAAAGGAGTGAGGATGTGGGACACAAAGTAGAAAAGAAGGCTGGGCATGGTGGTGCATGCCTGTAAGTGGCAGTCTAGGAAGCCATGGCTGGAACCGGGGATTGTGGCGTGAGTCCTGCTCGGAGCAACATAGCGAGACCTCGTTCCAAAAAAATAGCTGGGTGTGGTGGTGAGTGCCTGTAATCCCAGCTACCTGGAAAACTGAGACTGGGGATCGCTTGAGTCCATGGTACCCCAGGCAATGTGAGTCTGTGGAAAAGAAGATAACTCACAGGAATACAGTGATGTTGTAAAAGAAAGTTTTTCTTTCCTGCAAATACTCTTAACTGAAGAGCTATTTCTGGTGACAGACTTCTCTCAGACTTCTAGCGGTCTTCCTAAGTAAATTTAGGTAGTTGAAGGGGAGATAAAGAACTCTTCTTGAATAGTAAAGAATTCTTCCTGATTCCACAGAATTTCCATCATTTTTAACCAAAATAATCCTAGACCAAAATGACACACTCTGGGGTCAAGTATCCTGTTCTCTCAATGTATGTACCTCTGTATACATAGAAAAGACCAAAGAAAATGGAGCAACTCCCTCACATGGCCTAAAGTTACCACTGATGTTAAAGACAAAGCTAAAGACAAAGGGTGTGAGGGAGGGGAAAGTTCTATGGGGAGGTGTAAAGGAAAGCATCATGTTCCTGTTTGTGATGCCAACTGTGGTGTACAGGCCTCAGACTGACCAATCTGTGCAGGCCCTTTATTGGTTGTAGCAGTTAAGATATATCAGGCAGAGCAGGACTGGCCTGGTGGTGGGGTTGAGTGGGGTCTGGAGCCAGGAGGATGGGGGGCTGGGGACAGTTGAAGGGAGGGCTGGGAGGCAGGCCTGGTGGGGCAGCCCCACAGGAATCTTCACTTTCTCTGGGCTCACTCTGGCTTTCTCTGGTGCTCTCGCTTTGTGCTCAAAGTCTCACTCTGAGGCCGGGCATGGTGGTGCATGCCTGTAGGCGGCAGCCTAGGAAGCCGTGGCTGGGGCCAGGGATCGCAGTTCCAAGTCCTGCCGGGGACACGTAGCAAGACCTAGTCCCAAAAAATAGCTGGATGTGGTGGCACGCACCTGTAATCCCAGCTACCTGGGAAGCTGAGGTTGAGAATTGCTTGAGTCTGTGGTACCCCGGGCAACATGAGCCTGCAGTTCCACAGGCAAAAATAGCGAGACCTAGTTTCAAACAAACAAACAAACAAAAAAAACAAGTCTCACTTTGGGTGACACTGCCTCTTTAGCCTGTTTCTCCTAGGCCCAGGTGTGCATCCTTACATATATGCACATACCCACTGGGCCTCACAATCATGGGGAAGATGCACTATCCAAGGTGATGGTTATACAGGCTAATGGAGGAAAAAGCCTAAATCACCCTGATGTAAGATGACCAGATGAAGGCATGATAACCAAAAGTATGCTAAAGCACAGTGACCTAAGAAGTACAGCCTAGGAGTCTAGATAAGCAACACATGACATACTGGAGCCCAGTTTCTCCTTGGATCTTCCTCATTCTGTCCTTGCCACATCAGGCCTTGTACTACTACTATTATGAGTACTGTGGTGAAATTGGGGTGCTGTGACCCCCACACATGGTAATGCTGTATTAGAATAGCAGCCATTGTGCCCTGGTGGGTAGTTTTGGAGAAGAGAAGCCAAGGCTTCTCAGGAGAGGGACAGTGAGAGAGGGGATTTAAGGAGAGAGAGAAAGATGGAGAAGAGAGAAAGAGCAAAGGATCAACAAGGAGGCTGGAGGCCTTGAAGCTGCTGCTGCCATGTGCAGCAGCAGGGCAGGGAAGGAAGCCATGCTGTGGGCTTCCATCCCCACCCTGGGCTGGTGAGGAGCCCAAGGAAGCATGTTGGAGAAAGTTGTGTCCAACTGTGTAAGCTGACTTGGAAATTTGGTGCTTGAAAACTCACTTTAACTTTGAAACTGCTAAGTTTGGGAATTGTCTGGAGACCTAAAGAGAACTTGGCGTGTTGCTGCTTTCATTGTGAGACATCTGAAGTGGATGCTGCTGTTGTTTTAAGTGAATCTTGGTGGTACTGGGTCACTTTAGAGTTGAAGCAGAAAGAATGCTGGAGCTGTGCCTTTTGGAGAAGGATTGACTATGCCATTGTTAGGTTGTGGACAGTGCTGCTCAGCACAAACACCCCAGACACAGGAAAACAAAGACGAAAGAGAAAGTTTATTAGAAAAGCTCAGCTGAGGGTGGAGCAAACCAAGACTCAGCCACCCCGACTGCTCATTTGCAGGGCTTTTTATATCATTTTGTGAAGCTCAGATTACACATCTGCATTCTTTTTTTTTTTTTGAGACTGGGTCTCGCTATTTCTGCCCGTGGAACCACAGGCTTACGTTGCCCAGGGTACCACAGACTCAAGCAATTTCCAGTCTCAGCTTCCCAGGTAGCTGGGATTACAGGCGCGTGCCACTACACCCAGGTAGTTTTTTGGAACTAGGTCACGTTACATGCTCCAGGTGGAACTCGGACTGCGATCCCTGGTTCCAGCCGTGGCTTCCTAGGCTGCTGCTTACAAGCATGCGTCACCGTGCCTGGCCCACATTTGCATTCTTATTCCAAAACCAAGCAGAGGTAAAATATGGCAGACATGTTTAGAGATATACATTACATTCACGAGCCCATGTGCTGGGTTATCTACCAGACAGGAGCTGCCTATCTGTTTGTTTTCCTTTCCCTGGTAGTGCTTTCCCTTGGGAGGAGGGAGCTGTCTGTGCCATTAGGGGAGGAGATACTGGGTGCTTAATGTGAGACCCAGTTCAAACTTTCTGCTACCCCTCACCATCTCAATTTCTTCATTGGATTTGAATCTCCTGCTTTTGAAGGAGGACTGACAATGCCATCTTGGTTTTTTTTTGGCATGAAGTGAATAGCTATGGTGAATAGCTATGCCTTTGCAGGAGGATCACGGATGCTTGCTTTCTTCATTTGGCTCGAAGGTGGGACAGTCACCCTTTTGTGAACAAATATGGCTAAAAACCCATGTGCAGTTTTTTTTGGACTAGAGACTGACTGATTGGTAAGATAAGCGCCCTGTGACTCTTTTCTATTGTGTCTTTTTAATGAGTGAATCTGTTTTTTCCTCTTCTTAATGTTAGTGTAGGCTTGCTACTGCTTGCTCAGGCTGGGAAAAACCTGATGAGTGGCTGGGTTTAAAGGGCCAGCTGCTCCTGTTTGTAAGTTTAGTACCTGCTTTGTTGGTTTTCTTACCTGATTTCAGAAGAAATTATCTTTATATCTTAAACCTTTCCCTTGCTTACCCTCCGGGCCCTGTCTTGCCCTAAACCAGAGAAAAAAACTACCGTTTTAATCTGTCTTCTCTTGCCCTCAGGATTCTTCTCTGCCTGCAGCCTTTCTTGCAGTTCCAAAATCAGATCCTGTTACTTCATCACATATACAAAACTGTCCTTTAGTCCTTGATCACCTCATCACACAGTCTAATAAGTCTTAGTTCACAAGCACATTTGCAGTTCTCCAAATGTGTAGTGCGAAAACATGGTGTGAATCCTGGTGGTGGGAAATTCAAATTAGGGGCTGGTCTCTTTATGCTGTTCTGTCAGACTCCACCCACAGTGCCCCTTCCACCATGTTACTCTCAAGGCAAATCACATCAATGATGGATTCAAAACCAACTTTATTATTCCCTATCATATAGACTAGAAGTCTATGAAACAGCTATGCAAATCTACTGCCTGCCCTGCTGATTAAGTCCATCTTTGTGAATCTTTCTGAAATCAGGACCCCAATGTGGGCGATGTTATCTGTTGGTTAAACTTAAGCATCACCATTACCTGTGCCTGAAAGACATAGAGGTTAAGAATGACCTGAGACTGGGCATGGTGGCGCATGCCTGTAGGTGGCAGCCTAGGAAGTCATGGCTAGGGCCAGGGATTGCAGTTCGAGTCCCACAGGGGACATGTAGTGAGACCTAGTCCCAAAAAAAATAGCTGGGCGTGGTGGTGCGTGCCTGTAATTCCAGCTACCTAGGAAACTGAGGCTGGGGATTGCTTGAGTTTGTGGTACCCTGGGCAATGTTAGCTTGTGGTTCCAGGGGTAAAAATAGCGAGAC
>PVHY01025703.1:0-18083 GCA_004024945.1 Uropsilus gracilis
GTCCCTTAACCACCCCCACTCCCACTCTCACCCTCACCCCCCACCCCCAAGCCCTGGGCAGCAGATGAGCACTAGGAGAGATTGCCAAACAGGTGGTACTTTTTCAAGGTGGTTCTCATCAGTTCCCTTTTTCCATTATATGAATTCTATTGACATCTGTCTGTTCAAATCAATTGATATTCTCATCGTGATGGACTCTTTTTGGTGAGCTGCATTGATATGCCATCTCTTAGGCTGACCCTTGTAGCTCTGCCACCAAATGATAGAAAATGCATGATTATTTTCATGCTAACAAGCACAGGAGGCAGAAAGCTTTTCTTGTCTCACTTTCACTGTGACATCTGTTGACCTTCAGCTAACATTCAGGGTATCACAATGGATGGTCAGAGTGCTGGCAAAAGGGGGGGTCTTCACAGTAAACTGTGAGCCTCTGGTATTCTTGATGCCCTGCAGGGGCCTCAGGAAGTGACTTTTGGCAACAAAAACCAAAAAAGTATTCTGCTACTTTAAGGGCACCCATTAACTTTCTGGAAGGAGACAGTATACTGTGCTTCATTGGAAACCATGTGGTGTAGGTGTTGATCTTGTTCCTGCTCTTTCGTAGCTGTGGCACCTTGGGCATGTCATCCAATGCTTCAGACTTTCTATTTTCTATTCCATTACAGGAGGGTAACAATAGTATCTACTTTGTGGCATAGTTATGCTGATGAATGTGGCCTTTGACACTGGGTTTATTAGTATCAACAACCATAAAATGGCAACATCCATTGCTGTCATAATAGAAGAATATATTCTAATACAAATGAGCATCTCCATGTCTACCTTGTAGATTTAAGGGTGAAAATTGCTTTCCCAATAAGAGCATCTATGATTCATCCTATGTAGGGGATCTAGAACCTTCTGCCTAGACTTCCTCTTCCTCTGAAATAATTCCCTCTGGGGAAATTGGAACAGTGAAAGGTGTAGTTTGGAGAGGAGGGAGCACATGCATCTTATTATTTTAAAAGTATTAATAAATTGGTGATATGAGATACACTATTGATGTATTTGGTTATTTGTTAGATATGCTCCCATCTTAAACACCTTGGTGCAGGTGACAGAAGTTCCCTGGCTTCATCTGCCTGCCTGTAGACCCTGTACACTAGCTGATGCTGGGCTTCCCTCTGGATCTGGGTCTGCTTCCCTGTGTATCTGAGTGCAAGGCTTGGCCATGTGGCATTCAGTATGGCACTCTTCATTCTCTCAGTTCAGAAAGGAAGCTCTATGAGAGTTTAACTCCAGTCTGGGGTCCAGAATTTAATATCAGGGCTGTGTAGAAAGAGCAATTGCCTGGAAAGCATTGTTTGGATTCTGCTCCTATCCTGATGTCAGGTTTTTGTTTTTGTATGCATTTGGGAAAAACCACTTTCCACCTCTGGGTCTCAGTTTATCCCTCTGAAAAATGCTTTAGAAGTAGGGGAGATGAAGCCAATGAGTAGGTGAATGCAGCGGGCCTGACACAAGTCAGGCTGGGTCCCCACAGCCCAGAAGCACATTGCAGTGATTTGGCATGGGCTGTGGTCCTCGCTTGGTTGCTTCCTGGCTGTGTGACTGTGGACTAACTAACCTACGGAGGTTTCCTCTTTTCAAGGTACTTTTGAAAGTATGGATGGTCAAAGTATCCATCTTTAAGGTTTCTGTGAAGACCAAGTAGTCACATCTATTTGTCATTTAAATGGCAAGCAATTAAATGGTACAATAATGTGTCTAGAAAGGTGCCTGGTACATAGAGTACCTACTACCTGGAGGATGTACAGATTAAGTTCACGTCTCTAAAAGTTTTAAAAACATGTTCATATAAAGGGGGCTCTCTCTGCCTGTCTTCATAGAAAGCAGAGTACTGGGAGCAAAGACATAGGACAATGTGATCCAAAGTGGCAGCTGACACTTGGCCTTGATGCAGGGCCTCTAGTGGGTCCTGTGGAGTGGGATGTTTCAGGCTTCACCAAAGGGCACTGCTTGCTCTTTCCTGGCCTGTTGGTGGTGTAAGAGCTTCCGCTTTGCAAGATAAACCAGAGCTCTAAATTTTTCTGTGAAATCTCTCAGAGTATTAGAGTGCAGCAGGCTCCTATTAATCACAGAATGGGTCAAACCAACTTCTTTGTACAGGACTTCTGGCCTTGATCGCAGATCTCAGAGGTCCATCTTCTTATTTATTGGCATGATAACCCGCCCCTCCCAAGCGGCACATATTGAATGTGAATATGTAGACTTGCAGCAAAGCGAGGACCAGACCCCAGGGTCCTAAACCCTTGCATCCAGAGTTGTGTACCCTGAACCATGTGTGGAAACCATACTGATGATATTTTTTCATTCCAGCCACTGTGGAGTGCTGAGCGCCATGGAGCCCAGTGTGGGCTCCCTCTCTCCGGGAGATTTGCAGTGCAGTAGAGCATCCTGCCCTGGATAAACAAAGAATTCCAGGCCTTTCGGAGTTCCTAGGAGTGTGCCAAGTAGTGTGTAATGAGCAGGCCTATGTGATCTGGGCAAGCAAGCACATAAGTTCAGAGATCCCTTCTATGTGATGCAAGTGTATCCCAGTGGGGGTGGGAGGAGAGAGGGAAGGAGGAGGGAGGGGGGAGGGAAGAAGGGAGGGAAGGGAAAGAGAGAGAGAGAGAGAGAGAGAGAAAGAGAGAGAGAGAACCAAAGGGAATATCCCAGGGTATGGACTTATGGATTTCAGACTTTATTTCAGGGGTGGTAAGAGGACCAATGGCTACATGAACCCTCTGACATTTTCTTGTGCATCTTATACCATTATCTTAAGACACAGTGGAGGACTAAGTTTCCCAGGGGTGTTCTCTGCAACACAGTGTGCTTTGTGAATTCTAACCCAGGTTCAGATATAGGAAACCCTTGGCAAAGTATCTTATTTCCCAAAGTATCTTATTTCCCAGATCATTGTATTGTAGGGCATATACTTCTGGTCTCTGTGTTCATTCTGGCTTCAAGGACCTGGCCAGTAGCCTCTTGCACTGCTGTAGAGGAAGTGCCATTACAGACTTTGGTAAGAAGCTGATATGGTAAACCTGCATGGACATTTATACCAACAGTGTAGGGGTAATAGCAGGTAGTGTTCATATAAGTCAGGACTCTATTGCAGGTAACATCATCCTTCCTGACAATGAAATTGATAAATTTACATTATATATATTTATCAGTGAAATACCATTGTTTCACATGGTAAATATTTTGTTAGTATTTTGACAATATAGGATTTCTCCCCGTAGTTCTCCCACCACCAAAGCACCCCATAGTCCTCCACCATCATTTATTGTGTTCCTCCATCCTTTCCATCTTCATCCCTCCCCTTCTCCCCACAAATAAATTTATATTCAGATCATTAAAGAAATCTAGTGTTGACCATATTTTTCAGGCAGAACTGCAGCCAGGGACTAAGAAGCATTAGGAATATGTCTCTAATTTCTTTTCTGCTGTGCTTCAGTTTTATTCTCAGGGAGGCCTCTCGTGTGTGGTGGCTGCCAGCAGTTCCAAGTTTATTTTCAAACAGCCCACCTAGAGCCAAGGTGCACGAATGCTGCTTTCCCAGCAGATTCAGCAGAAGTGCCAAGGCTGGTTCACACTGTTCCAGACTGGGCAACATATTCATCCCTTCACCAGTCACTGTGATCCTGATGAGACTGGAGACTGGATCTCCTGGCATCCCTGGAGCTGGGGTGAAGGCAGCCTACCCCAAACAAGGACATCAAAGAGGAGGAAAGGAAAATCATGGTTCTAACTACTAGAAGATTGAGGGATGAAAACTAGGCAGAGGGATGGGCATAGATCAAATTCTTTTGCCTAATTTCTTGTGAGGGTTTATTTTCTGTAGTCACTTCAGTGCCATCAGGCTTGCAGTGCTTCTCATGACTGCCCCTCCATATACCCTGGCCCAGTATTTTATCCCCTAATGTCACAGAGTTGCCACCTAACATCTTTCTATAGTGTCTGAGCAGAGATCAGGGAGTGCTCTCCGAGGCTGTGTTAAGGCTTTCCAGAGAAACAGCACTGACCTGACAGTGGGCATTAGAGAGATGAATAGAGATTTATCATCAAAACTTGATCCATGTGGTGATGGAGGCTCAGAAGTCTCATCACCTGCCATCTGCAAGATGGACAACCAGGAAAGCTAATGGTGTGGTTTAGTCAAAGAACTAGGGATGTCCATGTTTCCCCTGGGCAGGAGAAGATGGTTGTTCCAACTCAAGCGGAGATATTTCCCCTTTGGTCATCTTTTTTGTTCTGCACAGACTCTTGATGGGTTGGGTGATGCCCATCACTATCAGTGAAGGCAGTCTTCTTTACTCAGACAATCACTCAAAATGCTCATCTCTTCTGGTATAATGTTTGACCAGATAACTGGGCATCTTTTGGCTCAGCGGACACATAAAATTCACCACAGAAGCAGGGGCACTCACTGAAATGATGACCCTAGACCATGTTGGAAGGACACATCTTTGAGTTTGTAGCCACTTTTGCTCATAATATCCTGCAGGACTACCTTAGTTCTTTAAATATTAGATGTCATTCATTTGACGTAAGAAGAGAAATCATGTTACACGAAGTCCCTTATTGACATCTTTGAGCTGGTGTCCATTGCTTGGATTTGAAGAGTGTTGCTGTGAAGAAAATGTGCTGTGTAGCACATGTAAAATTCTCAGCCCTCAATGGATGTGCAGTCTCCTTAGACTTCCTTGCATCTATAAGGTGCAGTCTTATGACTAGGAACAAAGCATTTTTAATTAAACCATGTAAATGCATTTTACATTTAGAATTTTAGATTTTGTATTTTGAGAAAAAAAAGTCCAATTATCTTCTATCATGCATGCATGCATACATTAGGAAAAAAGAGTAAATGCAATATTGGTCAAGTGTTCCTCAAATTTCCTGTTCCAAGTCTGACGGCTCAAAGTCACCCCTAGATCTGTGTCCTTTCGTCCCGTCCTGCCCTCCCAACAGTATTATTCCTTGTTCCTTCGAGGCTGTTTCTTTTGCAGCATTTCCTGAAGAATCCTCCATTACTGCCCCAGAATTTTCTTCCTGGCAGCAGCTGGTTTTGATGCATAGGCTCAGGCAGTGGCAATGACAGTTATCTAGCCTGTGATGTCTGTGAGAGACACTTTGATATGCATTTTAGGACTGAGAAAACGCAATCCCAATCGTTTGCCTCCTTTCTTATGATTTCTTCCATCTTTGCTAATAGCAGCTTCAGGGTAGCAAAACTTAATCTGTAACCTCTTCCCTGATATTATGTGGAACATGTAACTGTGACTTTTGTGTTTCTGTGAAATTTACCCAATTGGCAGCATGGAAACTGAGTACACTGTAGAGCTAAGTGTTTCCAAACTTAAATTTGACTGTTCACCCTTCCCCCATCACTCATTCTATGGCAGACACCCTGTTCTCCCCCTTTTCATTGAGCAGTTCCCACCTTTGTCCTTGCTCTCTCCCACAGCGCTGCTGCTTCTCAACAGGGGGGTTACTGCCCTGCCAATTCATAAGTGAGTGGGGAGTGTTTGGGCTTTGCCCAATGACTCAGGAGGGAACCCTACAGATGTTAGGCACCTGGAGTCACGGGATGCTCATTGTCCCCTGGTAATTAGGGCAGAACCACTCAAGGACTCACAGTGCCAAAGCCCCCCCTTCAAGAAAACCTGTGGCTCGGCAGCTCTTTTCCTCAGTTCTACCTGCCCTTCTCTCTCTCTTGTCATTCATTCATGACATGCATGGCATTCTCTGGGAGTGCTCAGAGCACAGCCTGCAGCCTTGGCTTCAGCCCTGGTCCCTCCAGCCAAGGCCACTCTGTTCACTGTTTGTTCCTGTCACAGTGTCTGTCCCTACTGCCCCAGGCTGTCCTGTTGGTGTAGCTGCTTACTTCATTAGTTTTTGTTTGTGTCCTTCCATTATTATATGCTCTGTATGAATAAAGGTCTTACCTTTTTTTTTTCTTTTTGGCTTACTGCTTTGTCCTCAGTATCTAGAACAACAGAATTTCACACTCCCTAAATATTTATTGAATAAATGACAAAGACCTAGAATTGTCTGCTCATTAACTTCAACCTCCAGTTAGAAAGACAACTCTTTGTTCCTGCCTACTTTCCTTGTCTCTTCCTCAGCAAATGGCATGCTAAACACACACACACACACACACACACACACACACACACACACACACCCCAACTCAAAAGGCTTGGCATTAGCAGGGACGTGGCTGTCATAATGACTGTTTGCTGTTTGCAGTTCCTCTTCCTTTTTTTTAAGGAACAGTGACACTGCTCATCAGTGTCAGGATGAAATGGATAGGTGATGTCTTCTGCTGATTGTTTCCTGAAAAGTGCTTCTAGTGCATGCCTCCCTGGTTGTCTCTGTCTATTTGGGGTGGCTGCATGTGGGGGAAATTAGAATGCTGGTTTTTGAAAGATGTCCTTTCCGCTTAGCTTTCTTTGGGATTCCATATGCAGGGTCATGTATCTTTGACTAGAGAGGAATCAATGCTCTCGTGGCATTGGTATCTTCCTATGGTGGAGGTGATTAAAGTAAAGCATCTCTTGAGGGCTTCATCCCCCAAAGTAGAGATGAGATGAGGGACATTTAACCAGCTCTCAGGGCTTCTTCCAAGCCAAGGATGTGTTTCTGTCTATTCCCTCCATATCAGTATTTACCAGTTATGACCAGGCTCAGTTCCTGAGACAAAATGATCTTTAGTTCAGGTGACTCCTTTTGGGAGTTGAGGTGGCACAAGTAGTTGGATGGAGAGTCTCGATTACCAATGAGGTATTCCAGAGGTGGCTCTCTTCATGTCAAGGGGCTCTTGTTGATTTTTCCACGACTGATTTAAACTATTTGGAATAAGAGAGAAATGATCACTCTGTTTAACATTTTCCATGCCATATTCTCACTCATCCCAAAAGCCTTTGAGGGCACTGTTATGTTACCCCTTGTACAGATGAGAAGACTGAAGCTCAGAGAGGTGGAGTGACTTGTCTAAGGCTATACAGCGGCAGAGCCAGGAACTCTCATATTCCTAGTCCTCCGAAACCCAAGTTCCTAATGGCTATAGTGTCTGGGCTTCCTCCTCCCCCATTATTTGCTTTTGCATTTCTGTGTTTGCTACGATCCTTGGGAAGGAAGAGTGTATAAGTAAATAGAGTTGAAAAATGTGGTGAAAGTTTCTCATTACTGAGCCTATCATAGATTTTTACTTTCTGTCTAGAATCTGTCACTATTACATTTTTGATTATACAATACAGTTTTTGTGTGTGTGTGCTTTATTTTTGCAAAAAGCATTTGAATCGAAGGGATTTCTATTTTTGAATCATTTTTCTTCTTTCTTTCCCATGCAGGACTTTAGCAAATGTTGCAAAATTCATTATACACAGACATTTTTCCATCCCATTTTGCATTTGAACATCAGAGATGGATCATAAATTGTTTTTTTTTTTTTATTACTTTAAATGATGTACTCCTCAGGTTTTTTTTTTTGTTTTGTTTTGTTTTGTTTTTGTATAAAGGAAAGCATTTACCTTGCCAAGATTTGATTTTAAGTACTAGTGCTGCATTTTCTTAAAGGATGCATTCTAGAAATAAGAAGGAAAAAAAAAGGTGATGGGCCCAGATTGGTAGGGATATATGCAGCCAAACAAAATACTTGGAGGGTACCTCTTCTCAATGAACCTGACTGAACTTCAGAGTCAGTAAAGGAAGGCTATTCTACCATTGTATCATCAATAGTAGGAAATGCTTTGCAGCTTCTTACCTCTGTCATTTCATTTCATTGATTTCAATTAATTTGATAAAGACAGTATGTACTGAGAAGGTGTCTGGTCCTGTGCTGGTGCTCCTGTGTGGTGAACCACATTTCTTTTTCTTGTGTTCTCAAAGAATTTATAGTGTAATAGAGAAACCTGGCTATATCAAGAAACACTGACTATGATAGAGACCTCTTGAAGCATATGGTGATCTATTGGTCACCACTTTCAGTGGCAAGTAACAGAAACCAATGGAGAAAAAAACTGATTTGCTTACAGAACTGAAGAATCCTCAGGATGCCTGTAAATATGTAAATGGAGTATGCAAATGCCACTCCCTCTCCCAGCCCCTGGGAAAGCAGACTACTTCCTGTCATGCTGGCTTCTTTGTGGACAAGTTCTCCCCACACAGTGGCAGAAGTGTCCCCAGCAGCTCTATGAATTCACCATACTAGTATAGATGCCAGGGGTAGTAAAATTACAGCATTTTTCTCTCAGCACCTGGTTCATGACCATAGGAATAGACCAGGTTTATTGGACAGGCCTGAACATGGATAACCTTGGGTTCAGGGTAGTGCAGTCAGCCACACCAGGACAATGGGACAGGATGGTTGTCAGAGAAATAGAGGGGTGCTGTGAGAAGAATTGGGGGGGGTGAATGGATCTGTGTAAGCAGGAGCAAAAGAAGTCTCTTCTACTCCTAGTATGTCATGTTGGAGAGACATGCTAGCTTCTGTAGCATGGGGGCTGTTTCCCTGCACGGCCACCTCTGGCTTCTCTTTCTACTCTGAATGCAGCATATGGTTCATGTTTGAACCTGGTCATCTGCCATCCTCATTCTCTGCTTTCTACCTTCTCAAACATGAATGCTGTATGACATCCATGCAGAGGCTGATTTCGCATCCTGTGTTGCTAGCCATGACCATTTTGACAGATGTCAGGCAAATGGTTATAGTGTTTGTCTTGACCTGCCATTCTGTGCTGCTCAAGTCTCATGACACTTTACATGTCACAAACGCAGCATATCAGCAGCTTCCCCAAACCTGGATTTGACCGAATTTCCTCCAAAATCCCAAGTCACTGAAGGTATTCAAGAGCTTACCATTCCAGACAACTAGCTATGAAGATCTGCTCTAATCACTGGGCAGTTTAGGGAGCCTGGTGTGTTTGGGGGAGCAGAGCTGGTTAGATTTCTAATGATGAATGCATGGGCCTCAGGGCCCTGGTGTTGAGTCTTCATTTTGCATCCATCCTCTCCTATGGGTGACCTTGGGAAGGTTATTTTACCTTTTTTTTTTTTTATCAGTTTTCTCATCCATAAAAATAGGGATAATATTAGTAACTACTTAAGAGTGTTGTGTGAATCAAATGAATAATACATATACGCACTCAGAATAGTGTTATCACATGATTACTTTAAAAATGTTAGATATTTCTGTGGGGAACAAGGTGAGGTGCACATCAGCGAATCAGTCAGCTGAGAAGGGAAATCCATTTTATCTGAGGCTGATCACATTTTGGTTTGGTGGCTCTTCTCATTCTCAGCCTCTAGGACTTGCACATCCTGTTTCTGTTGGTTCTTTTGAAGTTGTGCAGAATGTGTTTTACACTTCTAGAAAATGTGCAAATATTTTCCATCCATATCTTCCTATCCTCGTGTTCCCTTTTCCAGTGCAGACTCTCAGTTCTCTAACTGACACCTTCTTGGCCTTCGGCCTCTCTATTCTATTCTGGATCTCCTCAAGTTTCTTAGAATTCATCAAGTGAAGTGTCCTGAAATGAGTTCAGTATTTTGTTTATTGTCTATGAGTGATGCTAGAAAGCTCTTCTCTGCTCTTTAAGCTCTACCTCCATTAATATAATCTGACATTGAATTAGCTTTTAAAAACCATTTCTACTACAAAGCTGACCAGCTGAGACCTGTAACAAACTAAGATACCCCCCCTCACTCCACAGGAGACATTTGCATTTGCCTTGATCTTGACCAGATGTTGTATTTTTTAATCAATGTTTTTCAAAGAAGTTTACAATTCAGAAAACAAAAGCTCTGCAAGTAACACATAGTTGTGCCATACTCACTCTCAAAATTCAATATTATACACATAGATCTTAGCTTTGCAACTAATGACATTTTAGAATAATTATGAACCAATGAGCTGGTTGAATGTGGGTTTTCGATGGATCACACCTGAGCATACTTCAATGCCTAAAGTGTCAAGTGATTGCACAAAAAAAATATTTTTGCAAATGTTACAATTCAGAAAACAAAAGGTTTTGGATCTAAGACTTAGTCTTGCCGTACTCAGCTCTCAAAGCTCAATGCAATACACAGAGATCTTAGCTTTGTAGCAAATGATATTTTATAATCATTATGAACCAATGTGTGCATATTGCCTATTGAAACATTTTTTTTTGTTTCATTACTTTTATTTTTATTGTTTTAAAAAATTTATTTATATATGTATTTCACATCTTTGTTGTATTTTTTAAGTGGATTTAGGAATCTACCTGAAATTTGATGCTTCCACTTAGCACACTGGCGAATGAGACCAGGTTGGTGTGAAATGCAAAATTAATAAGCTTTATAAATAATTTTGAGTTAGATCCAGTTTCTCATAGTAGAAAAATCTCAAATAAAAGTGACTAAAATAAGATGGAAGTTAATATTTCTGTTAAACATAAAAGAAATTCAAAGTTAGACTGGATATTACACTGCTGCCATTTCTCCATGACATTAGGAACTCAGGCTCCTTTTATTAGGTGTTTCTTCAATTTGAATAAGGTGCCTCAGGATTCAAGGTGACTACTGTTACTCTAGCCATTGTCTTCATTTTCTAAGTGGGAAGAATGGAGAAGTGTCAAAAGGAGGACACCTTTCTTCTTAGAGATATTTACTTGGAAATCTGGAAAAACATATCTTGCAGGTCAAGACTTATTTCATGGTCATGCCTAGAGGCAAGAGAAGTTGGGGAATAGAGGCTTTTGACTGGAGAATTACGTAACCCAATAATAAGATAGGTCCTTCTCCAAAGAAACCTCAGAGAATATATGGTGAATTGGGCAGTTGACAATTTTGGTCACACATGTTGGTGATGACATTTTGAACAGTCTCTCTCTTTGGGTCATTTGCCACATGATCTCCCTGAGCATGGCACAGAAATAATAATCAATTCATCAGAATATTTTAAATAGTGGTTCTTAGACTGTCTATTTCCAATTTGGTAGCAATGTTTATTCATAGTGCAGGATCCTGGGTCATGTCCTGTACCTGTATATACATTCACTATTTTATTATTCCCTTTCAAGTCAATTTTACTACAGTTTAATTTCTGTTCAGTACAACTCACTCATTTAAGCATCTAATTGATGCAACTTCAATGACTGCAGGAAGTCACAGGTGCCTCCAAGGAGAACATTTCTGTGATTCAAAAAAGTTCCCTTATGCCTCTTCGCAGTCCCCTTCTTCTGACTTTCACACCAAGAAACATGTTTTATGCTTACTGATTTTTGCCTGATTTTATATCAAAGGACCCCAAAAGCATTTAGTCTTTTGTGTACCATTAAAACCTGAGATTCATTCAACTACTTATTTTCAATGAAAAGTTCTGACTTGATGGCTTTATTTCTTCATCTGGTCTCAACAGTATCATGGGATGGTCTATCAGATGTTTAGCAGGTATTAAAACACAAATGGCCACTCTCTACAACCTTTCCATTTCATCTTCACCAGATGAAATCATCTTCCAGATCTAGACTTTCCACTGGAAACTCTTGTTCATTCTTCCAGCTAAGTACCTGGTTCCTAGACTACATTGTTCCCTGCACATAGCTTGTCCTGAATCTGCTCTATTAGATGGTGTTTCTTGAGCAAAGTGCCTATTCTTCCCTCCCTTTGAAATCCCAGTGCCTGTGGCATTATCTGGTTTGGTGCCAGTACTTGAAAAGTATTTTCAGGTGAATTAATTAACACAAAATTAATTAACAGTGTTAATTAACCAACACTGGTGTTACCAGTGTTATTGTGTGTTATAGGTCAGCAAAGGAATCTGACGGAGGAAATTCAGATAATAACTTTAGTTTGTCACTTGGATCTTTTTTTCTTTTATTAATCATTTTGTTGTTTACACATTCATGCATATAAGTATACACATGTTTATATCTATGTGCATATATATATAGATATATTACATCATTGCATTCCCTGGGTTCACCTACCACCCCGTCACCCGAGAGCCCTCCTCTCGATCTTCCTATACTGCTCCCTTCCCCAATTTCTCCCTCCCCCTACCCTTCCCTTAGCAGCCTACCCCAACTCCACTGTCAGTTTATTTTGAGCTTTTCCTGTCCTTTTGTTTGTTGTTCCTATATACCAGCTATATAGATATATACTTACCTATATAGGTAAGATCATATGGTTTCTGTCTTTTTCATCCTGACTTATTTCTGCTAATATGATTCCCTCTAGGTCCATCCATGTTATCAAAACTGCTTTCTATTTGTCAGTTTTGATTGTAGAATAATATTCCATTGTGTAAACAGACTGCATCTTTTTCAATCATTCGTCAGTTTTGGGACATTTGGGTAGTTTCCATATCTTAGCAATTGTAAATAATGCTTCGATAAATGTTCGAGTACAGATGTCACCTGAATCTTGAAGGGACTTTGCTTGGTTAAATTAGGGTAAAAATGGGATTAGGACAGATAGTTGGTTTGTGTCCATGTAGAACATGAGGACAAAGATTGGCATTTCAGAACCAAAAAGTAATAGCCACCTTCACTGACATGGGTATGCATCACCCTTGTGTGTCCTCAGTTCATCTCCTCAGCTGTTCTCAGGCAGATGTGATTTTTACTTCTTTCACAGAGCAGGGAATTAAGGCACGGAGAGCTGAATGACAGATCCAGTGCTTGAGTGTGGGCCCTCCTGGCACTGGTGTTTGTTCTCCTAGTCACTGTGTTTGCCTTCCAGCGGGCACCGACAGACTCTTGTGGACATCCCAAATATTCCTCAGCTGCCCAAGAATGGATATCTTTGAAGTGTAGAACTACCGTCATAGACAGTCCATAGTTGGCACCTTGCTACATCCTGCTCAACTAGACTGGGAGTGGTGGGAAGAGAAAAAGACTTTTCCTAGCTTGCTTTTCCTGAGTTTGAAAGGGTTCTTTCAGCTAAACGTGTCAGCTGGCAAGCAGGTGTGTGCAGCTGAAATGTTCCAGCAATCGCACCTGTGAAAAGGAAGTTGGTGAAATTCAGGAATTAAGTTTCTCTCTTATGCCAATAGGAGTCTTTGAAGCCCCAGTGGAAAAAAAGCCCTCAGCTGCTTTCCCACTAATTTCATTTATAATTATACTTCCCTAATGGCTCTCTGGGACCTGGTGAGTGGGAGGTCCATCTCCAAGTCTGTGGGAGAGATGCATTGAACTCTTGCTGGAGTCACTGGTGCCTGGCTGTGCTTGGATGGGCATGCTCACATATGGCACAAGCATTTCTTTTTTAATGGTTGCATGCCACTCCTTCTTGCTTTAAAATGAGCCCATACTGTGCCCCATTAGCTGAAATTGACATGATGGTTATTTTCAGTGCCATTTCTTTAAAGAACTCAGTCTCACTATGCATTACTAGCTTTCCTCCTTTGCTAAGTGGAATGAAGAACCCCTGGGAAAGTATGGTGGCAGCTTTTCTGAGCAGTTCAGAGCTAGTGCCTGATTTCCCACCTTCACATCCACAGCTCAGAGAGCAGCTGACATTATACAAACATTAAGGATTCCTCCCTCCATGCAGAATCCTCTGGAAATCTCAGAATCAAAAAGCTCCATGATAAAAATGCATGAAGCAATATTCTTATTGGTAAACTTACATATCCAGCTGAGATACTGTACATGATAATGCAATTTTCTATGTAAAAAGGGTTTATCTCCATCCAAATATTATTCCACATCATTATTCATTCTGGAGAAATGATTGCTGTCCTAGGTTAACTGATTGAACTTTTAGAACCAAAGCTCCAAGCTTATCTTACTGGTTATTGCTTGCCTTCTCATAAATTGCCACTAGATTGGTAGGAATGAATAAATGTACACTCCATTAGGAAATATTAAAGTTTTTATACTGGGTTAGAATAAAAACGGGATTAAAGGTAGGTATTTCTAAGATTCAGTATAGCATGAAATTGAAATCTTTTTGGCATGTGAAATTACAATATGAATATTCTTCCCATTTTCTGATAGCTAGGAGAACTATGAAGAGTGGACAAATCTCTCCAAACGTCACCTGAAGATACTAAAACAGGAGAAGGAGGAAAACTCACTTGGTATTTCCCAAGTCTTATTTATTAGTGATCAGATTCTTAAAGGACAAAGACGATAACAACAAACATGCTTTAAGCTTATATATGTCTCAGGTACAAACTTCTATGCTTCTCTATTTTAGGAAAGATTTTTATAGTGATTAAGAAGTTGGAGTCTTTGGTTCCATATTCCTATTCTTATTGTATGAATTTGGCCAAGCCACTGGTTTCTCGGTGCCTCAGTTTCCCATTTATGGCAGGAAATGAGTGAAATTATATTATATATAATATACATAATATAATGATATATATGATCATATATAACATATACAATATATGTAATATATATCATATATATATAATGGATCCTGAAACAAAAAAAAACTAAATAATTTTAGTTGTTACTACTATTTTTATTACAATTTTATTTTGGTGTCTCTTCAAAAAAGTTTGTGAGATCAAAATTAGTCCTAGTCCCCTTTTTCCAGGTGCTGAAATTAAAGTTAATAATGTGGAAATGGACCATTTGCTGAGGAAGCAGAAAAAATAAACGTAGCATTTTGGCTTCCTACTGTGATGTAACAAATTGACTGAATTTTGTACCATCAAAAACTGCCATTTTACTCAGCTCCTGGCTTCTGTGGGGAAGGCCTGGAACAGTGCACAATAAGGTGATCTCATCTCTAATCCATTGCCTGGGCCCTCGACTAGGAGACCTCAAATGCCTGAATCCTGGACTCCTCTGGAGCTTCTTAATTCATGTGGCTCAGGCTGGGCTGGTAGGATACAAAGCTGGCTTCAGCTGGCATGGTCGATGTGAACACCTCCTACCGACATCTCCTTGTCAGCATGGTGACCTTGGGCAGCTTGGTTGCTTATGTTGTAACGCCTAGCTCCAAGTGTGAGTGTTCTAGTGACAAAGGTGGGTGCTGCATGACTGTTAATGACTTTACTTTTTGAGTCACATGGTGTAGTTTCATACTGTAGGAGTCGGAGGTATTGAGGCTGCTTGGGTTTAAGAGCAGGAGATATAGACACATTTCCATGGGAGGAATGTCAGGGATTTTGCAGCTGTGTTTTAAAGCCACTGCACTTGATGTTTCTTGGGTGTCTGCACACTGACACCTGGGACTTGCTCTGTCTAATACGCTGTGGTTCATCCAAAGGTCAGCCTAGGAGCTGCTTCAGGAACTTTCTCAGTACTTGTGAACCCAGCGCTTGGCGGTATTGCCATCTTGGAAGCAATTTGCATTCATACTTAGGCAGCTTTTCACCAGTGAAGATTCAGGTTCCCGCTCACTTGCCCTTTGTGTGTGTGTGTGTGTGTGTGTGTGTGTATACATGCTTGTGCCAGTGTGCTATCAGCCTCTCTGGCTTTGTCAGCCCATCATATTACTTCACCTTCCTTTTCCCCTTTTCCCTTCCACTTCTTTCTTTCGACTGAATTCAATTAGTTCTCTTTGCTGCCTTAGCAATAAAACAGTTCCCTCCACAGCATTAGAATGAGTCTCTCTCATTATTTCATTTAGATTGTTGTTATGTTTGAAAACTTGAGGGCAGGGCAGGCAGGAGGAAAGGAATGTTAATTTGCAGGGAGTCCCTGTTGTGTGGTGGGAGTGCTGCGGAAGAGGAGCCAAGAAGCTGCCACTCCTTGTGGCTCACAGATACATTAAGAATTGATGAAGGATGCCTAGAACTGCCCCCCTCCCATGTCTGCTCGTGCTGAGCCCCTCAGCCTTCCAGGAGAGGGCGGCTGTGCAGGGCCTGGCCAGAGCCCGCTTGGAAATGGCTGGTTGCCACAGCTCCTTTGTCAGCTTCCGCAAAGATGTTTCTCCTGGCGGTGTGTGTGTGGGTGCGGTGGAGGTGTATGCTCATGTGGAGAGATGTGTATGGGGGGGTTCACTCAGTTATCGCCCGTGCTCCCCAATTATGGAAATGCTCTTTCACCATAGCCATCACTGAGAACGTGCAGTAGGTGGCAGAGACCGAGCTCAGGAGCCTTATAATTTGACTCACAGAATGTCGGCGAATATTACACAAAGCAAGGAATTAAGCTCCGTGAGTGCCAAGTGACATTGATTATGTAGGAATGACATATAAATAATTACCAGGCACTCAGGGTTTTTGTGAGTAATCTGTGTTTAGAGTCCCCTTTCAGGAGTTGGAAATGCTATCAGGTAGTTGAATTGTGCTGCATTTTATTCTTGCTTCCCGCTGCGCTAAACTGGAATCATATTTGTTACTAGACTGAAGAGCATCTTAGTGGGGGGAAGAAAGGACTGGTGGGGAGTAAGCAGGACTAGATTTAAATCTAATTGCCTTTCATGTTTTCCACTGCTGTTTGGCATATACACAGTGGTAGTATTTGTGGAAAATGAGGATTAGATTGTTTGCTGGAAGGTAGAGAAAAGGCTGATAATGCTGCCTTGCTAGTGAGCTCCACCTAAGAGATAAAACGAAGGTCCTCCGTCATTATGCGCTAGATTGTTTAAAAAAAGTGCCTTTCCCTCTTTTCTGTGACTAGGGCGTTTAAAATCTCTTCTGCTTCCATTTTCTTTGCTTTTCTTTTCTTTTTTCATCCTAAGATTAAATCTAGACTATTTGAAAGTTGCCAAGCCGGTGACTGATTCAGACCAGCTTTGGAAATGTAAGTGGGGATTGAACTTAGAGGGGCCGCCCTAATTTCATTTACTCTGTGAATACATAGGTAGCCAAAAAAGGAGTTCTGTGGAATACTCAGGTCACCATCACTAATTATGCCAATTAATTATTAAATCAAGGTGGTAGGCGCCTCTCCAGTGTTGCTCAGCTTGCTCCAGATAGAGGGCACAATTGCAAATGGCAGCTGAAGGGCCAGTTGAAGGCTATTATTAATAACCTGGAGACGTAAGACAGAGATGCTTTCAGGAGGGTGCAGATATGGGTAGCTGGACAAGAAAGACCTTTCTGCGCATGAAAAATGAGACCTAAGACTTCTGCGAGAATGAGGGAAAAGTTTAGTAATTAATCACATTGGTCATAATGAGCAGAGGAAATCAACGTGATAAAAGGAATTGTCTGAATGGATTATAGGCAAATTTAAAGGAAGGAGGAAAAAAAGCAACAAAGGGCATTGCTGGCTTGGGAATTGTGCTCTTTAAAAATCTTCAATCATTCTCACAATCAATTCTGCATTTCCTCAATAGCCACGTGAAACACGGCTCTCTCTTCATTGTCTTAGATTAACCACTAACTGCAAACCATACATTAAATGAAGTATCGAGTATTTGTCTTCCAAAAATACACTTGAATGTTGTTTATTTCCCCGATAGGTCTGCTATGATGCATTTAGGTGCCATATTGCTAAATGCATACTGTACTTTAATATGTGCACCAGCCAGTCTCCAACTGCCTTGCTTAGGAAGCAGCTGTGCAGAGGCCCCACAATTACAGATAGAGTTTTTCTCATAAACTGTTTAATCGTTTGCTTCTGGAAACAATTAGGCTGACGGTATTATGGAGTGAGTTGTCGTATTGCAGTCGGCAATCCTCTTTATGAGTTTTCTTAGCAAAATACCATGTTGACATATGCTGCGCCCACAAAGATTTGGTTATGGGGTGCCCTGACCTTTGAGGACTTTGTGTTCAGTAGACGTCTCCCTGGGGGAAAAGGCAGTGACTTTGAGCTTGTTCTTTCTCCAGCAAGGCTAGGTCCTTTTCATGACTGAGGCTTCAGCTCAGAGGGAACCTCCTTAGAAAAGCCTCTCTCCATCCTTCCGAACGTAGGAACCACACCCAAGTCCGTAATGGTCAGGTTATCATTCTCACCACCTGGAGTTGAAGTTGAAACTGGGTGGCCCTAACCCCCCCCACTCCAGGTGGTAGCATTTAACAAGGTACTCTGCTCCCATTGGCTGGTGGCAGTTTAAAAAGGAGGAGAGAGAAGTTGGAGGAGCGGCGTCAGGGGAGAGAGAGGAAGAAGTTGGAGGAGCACCGTCCCAAGGAGAAGCTCCGGGGGGAGAGAGAGAGA
>PVHY01025704.1:0-18090 GCA_004024945.1 Uropsilus gracilis
CCTCCCTGTCTTTCTGTCCGTCTGTCCTTCCGTCTAGTTGTTTTTGCCCATGGAACCACATGCTCATGTTGCCTGGGGTACCATGGGCTCAAGCAATCCCCAGCCTCAGCTTCCTAGGTAGCTGGGATTACAGGCGCATGCCACCACACCCAGCTATTTTTTGGGACTAGTTTTAGACCTCTTTCTGTCTCATTCATTAATTACTTCATCTACGAGGTTAGGACCCTCTGAATTTGGATGCTGTTTATATTGTTAGAACTAGTCAGATAACAAGCAGCTTAAACATCCAGCACTAGGTTATACTCCTTTGATGGACTACCAGGGTAGCATTTAAAATGTGTTAATGAAAAAGTTTTAATGATGCTTCTGCATAAGTGTAAAGAGGACCTACCATTGTATAGACAGCACCCTTTCAGCTCTATGTTCCAGTGCGGGACATAGCACAGGAAGGAAATACGCTAGCATTTAAACAAAAAAAGTAGCTACAGTGTTTTTAGCCTCCTTGTCTTCGTATTTTAGCCTGTGTTTTAATTATCTGGTCTTGGACCAGATATTTACAGAATTTCAGCTAAAAACAAAGACAGGGATACAGCCTAAGCAGAAACAACTGGTAAAGATGCAAGACATTTTATAACAAATACTGAAGGATGACACAGGCACATTGCAGATGTTGAGAGAGAGCTTCTGACCAGGGAGCTGGAATGCCCAAGTCTCTTAGAATGCACTGACAGTTGATACTCAGTTCGTGCCTTTCCCATTGTGAAAGCTGGGACTCAGTTCCTTTTCTTCAGTTGGAAAAAACTAAAAATTTCTACTGTCAGAGAGTCCAGTGATAAACTAAGACTTAAGATAAATCCCTGGTATATCACCATTTGATTTCTGGCCTCAAGCACATTGTGAATGCTCAGACCCTCAGTTCCTTGTGGATGGTGTGCAGTACTTTCTGTGCTGATTTCAAAATTTCGTCATAGTCAATTGAAATATATTGGATGTGACTGTATTAAAACACATAGTCTATTTAGATGTCATGTGTTTATATAATTATAGTTGACAGCATCAGAATTCCCTCTTTTGCACTGTCCAACAGAAAGGACTCTGATTGATGCCCCTGGTATTGAAGACCTGATTTTTCATCCAGATAATCTTGCTAGGATCCAAATTGTTGAATGAGAGATTGGAGCACAGATCCTGAAAAATAGCATAACTTGGTCATTTGTTTGGGGAGAAAGGAGAGAAATCTTGTGTGTGTGGAGACCTGGAGAAGGGCAAGAACTCTGGCCCAAAGGCTTTTGGGATTCTGAGAATTTCTCTTGTAGGTAGACTCTCAAATATTTGTTATGATATATGTTACAAGGTATTTATTTCAGTGTGGTTGTAGCAAATACTATTTTTTTGAGGGTAGCACATGTTATTAACAACCAAAGTATCCTTCAGTAGGGCCAAGTTAAGTAAATTATAGAACATGCATATGATGGAATACTCGGCAGCTATAAAGATGAATGAGGAAGCATTGACTTTTCTAAAAGGGTGTATTAGAAACTAATAGTAAGTTTACCTGAGACTGGGGGTTGTTTATTTTATTTTATTTTATTTTGAGACTAGGTCTTGCTATTTTGCCTGTGGAACCACAGACTCTCGTTGCCCGGGGTACCACAGACTTAAGCAATCCCCAGCCTCAGTTTCCCAGGTAGCTGGGATTATAGGTGTGCGCCACCACACCCAGGTATTTTTTGGGACTAGGTCTTGCTATGTTGCCCCTGAGCGGGACGCGAACTGCAATCCTTAGCCCCAGCCGCTTCATAGGCTGAAGCTTACAGGCATGCGAAGGGGGTTTGGTGCTACTTTCTATATGTGTAGGTTTATATTTTTGAACCATGTAAATATGTTACGTATTAAAAAAATCTAAAAAAACTTTTTGAGGAAGGAAACTACCTTTGCAATCTGAAATGAGGTTGTAAGAGGAGATATCAGATAGTTCATCCATTGTGATTAATAGGTCATAACCATAAACATTTATTTGAATAATAGAGCCATCTGTTTCTTTCAGGTTTATGGTCAAGGTTTAAAAAGAAATCTTTCAAGCTCATCAGGAAGATGCCTATTATTGGCCGTAAGGTATTTGGAATCTGTAGTTTTTCTTTTCATTTCCATCCACTGTCTCCAATGATAGTTTTCCTTTCTTTCTATTTATTGACTCTTGTATTCTCCAGATTGGGGGTGGGGGGCTGAGGAGTGTTGGGAGAAGAGTGTTGGAGAAGAGTAATTTTGTCTCCCACAAGGAACATCTGACAGTGTTTGGAGATACCTGGGCTTATAGTAACTGGTGGGCAGTACTTGTCACAAGTAGGTGCTGGCAGGGGTTCTGCTAACCCTGCAGTGCACAGGACAGCTCCCTACCACAGAGTAATGCTAAGGGTGAGAAATGTGACTTGACCCTTTATCCAGTAAATTTGAGCTAAGGGGAAAAGAGGAGTCTGTTAAGAAAGAATTTGAGATTAGAAGACCTCCTGCTAGCAAGAGACACAGTACCTTGGAGAAATATTTGACTGAGCTGAATTTAGATACAGCAGGTCCTTGCATAACATCGTATTATTCAATATCATTTGTTATCGTGAGGGAAACAAAAATCCCACCAGATGTTGAATGAAAAGATATTATTCGAGAACCCGGTTTCCTTATATATAATTTTTCTTAAAGTCCAGCTTCCTGAAACTTACCAGTAACCTTAAGTGAGAATTTCCTGTATTTATCCTTGGATTGAGTGTTTATGTGGTTTAGATCACAAACTTTCTGTAAAGGACTAGACATGAAACATTGTAGGCTTTGCAGGCCAGACCTTGCCCATCCACTCTTTTTTCCTCTATAAGAGCAAACTTGTAGAGGAAAAGCAGCAGTAGGGTGATAAGTAGAGGCTTGGGCCTGGTTATGTTCCAGTAATTCTTTTTGCCAAAACAAATGGCAGGTCAGATTTGGACTATAGCTTGCTAGTCCCAGGTTTAGAAACTTAGATCTAACAGAGCTACTCTCTTTTGCTCTTTGTACCGATCTGTAGTATATTCCCTTCACACTAGCCTCTCCACCCTCATACACACAGGATCAGACAGTCACCTCTGTACCCTTCCCACAGATAATTTATCTCTAATGAAGATAAATAGGACAAGGCCCATTGCAAAATATAAGGACAGCTAGCCAAATCTTCAGTGTCATCGTTTCTCCCAGTACCCTGCCTCTTCTCAGTTTTCCCTCAAGCCTTCCCAACCTTACCTGACTTGGCTTGCTTTCACTTTTGCCTTTTAATTCCATTTTTCATTTCCTGGAAAAACAAGAGAAGTTGTCACTTGTCTTTAGCTTTTGACTAAAGTCTGTTCAGACTACTGTGCTTATAATTATCCCAGAATTCCATAGTTCCTTTCATGTGGGATGCAGAGTAATAATTAGGGTGAAGAAAGGGAATGAGAGTAGATAGACTTTTATTTGCCCCACAAATTAAATCAGTCCTAAGATTAAATCTGACTTAGTGCTTGGAGAGTAAGGGGCAGGGAAGAGGAGAAAGTATAATGGGTAACAGAACAGCATTTCTCATCATTCCCTGTATTTTTTTCCACCCTTACACTTTTCTCTTTCAAATTTCAAATTTTGAGACAAGTAGGCATTAGAATTTCAGAACCTATTCTTAAATTCATAAACTAACAATTAGAAGGTACTTGAAACTATATAATCACCTTTTATTTTTTTATTAGGAGATTCTGAGGCTCAGGAACAAGAAGTTACTTGTGTTGAGTGTGTGTGTATGTCTTCCCCTCACTCATTCACCTACATTTCACTTGTTCAGTGTCTTTTCTTGAGCACCTTCTTACTGTTGGGTGCCATCTTGAGTATAGGGGATAGAGTAACGAACAAGACCATGTTCTTCCTCTTTGGAATTTATATGCTTAGAAAACAAGTAAGGAAGTGTGTGTGTAAAGATTGCATTTTGAATGCTATGAAGAAATTACAGTTGTGAAATGTGGTTAGAGGTTCAGAGGCAACACTTGGGGGTAGGAAAGTACTTGCTGTGCTTTCTAACATACCTCTCATTATTTTTGTTGGTTTTATCACAGCAACCTCATCTATACATGGAAACTCGGCTTTCATGGTCTGTTCCTGCTGTGTGGTTATGTGTATGCAGTACACTTCTTACTAGAGCTTTAAACATACTATGTGTGCTTGGCACGCCTGGCATGCTCAAGAACGTGGGCTCTGATACCTGTCACTGCTGGATGGCTGTAGACATGTTTTAAAGGAGTGACTTTTCTGTGGTTTTAAGGAGGGTCACATATAAGGAGATCCTATTGTATTTTGTTCATCTACAACTTGAGATGAAAACATCTAAATTTGGAGTGACATCTGGAACATCAAACTTTGACAGATACACTAATGAAAACCATCTCACTGAAACACACAAATTGTGGCATGTAGCCACTCGCCCCTTGCCTGTCACCCCAGAGTCTCTCATCACGAATGGCAGCCCTTGCCATTCTACCTCTGCTTTGCTCTGATTCTTTTCCTCTCCCCTGGTGCTTTTGTTCCCTGACTTTTATTTTCTGTCTCTGCTGTTAAAAATAAGTTTCATGAGATTGCTGGTTTTGTCACTGTGGACCCCACTGCTTCGGTCTTTATTGACTCTTCATCTCTGCCCACAATAGTAGTTGAACAATTATATATTAAGAGTTAGTGAATGAATGAAAGAATATTTCAGTAGCTGTGACTGTAAGAATGGAGAAGTAACTGTAACTGATAAATTATGTAGAAGAAAGGACCTTAGCTCCTCCTAGTACTTGAGGGTCAGTTGATAACCTAAGTAGATAATGCCGTCTTCCTGGAAGTTCCCAGCATGTCTTGTCAGAGTATGTGGGGAGTTGGCTAGGGATTCCAGATTCCTGGCGGCTGTTGAAGGAGTTCATTACTTGCACAAGCAAACAGAATCTTTTTTGCTGCTTGGCCTGTTTCCTGGCTACTATTTATGAGTCTACCTTTGTTTCTTTTGCACACATACTGTAGCTGCTGCCAAGGCAGGAACAAAGTTCAAATATTGCCCTCAGGAAGTACTGACATTAGCAGATGCAGATTACGTAAAGCAGTGGTGATGTCAATGTGGCAGAGGAAAGGTGGGCAGGGATGGGATTGGGTGCATCTTTGACCTTCAGGAGAAAATGGACTTTTCAGACTTCTAAGAAACTGTGCATGTGCCAAAAAGTAGTTTGAACAGTCAAAATGTTACCATATATCCACTTGTGACTTGATATCATAATTAGTTATTTTACTGTGTATGCTATATTCTTCCGTGGCCTTTATAATAAACTTTGTCTCTATCTTTGAAGATCCAGGATAAAATGAAGAAGACTAAGGATGATATTAACAAGAGCATGTCGTTCCTGAAAGTAGACAAAGAGTACGTGAAAGCGCTGCCCTCTCAAGGCCTGAGCTCATCTGAAGTTCTGGAGAAGCTCAAGGAGTACAGCTCTATGGGTATGGCCCTTGGCCAGGGCATCTTCTCCCTCACCAGGGTTGGTGTGGTCACATCAGATGTTAAGGACAGGTCATTCCTTGAACGTAACATGTTTTGGAGGTCAACTCCGTTTCAAAGGTTGATTTTCTGATTTCAAAAACTGTGTTTAGGGTCATCCTTCATCCATAAAGCACACAAATCTCAGAGAACTTGGTTTGGTATCCTTTACCGAGCCTGAGTAAAACAAAATACATTTGTTTTATGAAAAAGAGATTATATGTAATAAAAATGAAATAGATTCATTATAGAAGTTAGGAAATATACTAAAGACAAAAGAAAATGAAAAATTGCTCTAATTCCACCATCAAAAGATATATATATATATATATATATATGTATGTCTGTGTATATATATATCAGGATATTAATAGTGTTTAGTGTTTTGTGTTGTAACCTCTCTTCCACACACACACACACAAATGCATGAGCACATATGAGAAGGTTAAATGTAGTAGACTAGCTATTTAAGAGTTTAACCTGTGGAATCAGTCCAGATTCACATCCTGGCTTGACCATGTGTGACTGGGTAAGTTACTGAACTTCTCTATCCCCCATTTTCTATCTCTACAGTGGGGATACAGCAGGTCTTTGAATAATGTTATTTGTTACAATATTGATGAGGAAAAACCAAAGTTAGTCAGTTTCCAGCCAGATCCATGACTCTCTCCCCTCTTCCCACTTTCCACTCCCTATATAGGTGGTTTTTCTCCAGGTAATCCAGTTTCTTCTCACATCCTGGAGGTGTTAATGTGAGGTTCATTGTTGTGTCTAAATGCCCTGCTGAGCATGCACGTGTGTACACGCACGTGTGTGTGCACACGTGACAGAAGTGTGTTAATTCTCATCTTGTGCCCTGAACTGCTAGGATAAACCACCCCAAATCCTGAACGGGAATAATCAGGTTGGAAAATGGATGAGTACAGTGATTATTTAATGAGAGTATTTTGGATCTTTCTTTAGAAGTAATTCATTTACTAATAGCTTTTTAAAATATGCTTTTTGTTTTGGCATAATATTAGAGTTACAGCAAATTTGGGAAAATAATACAGATTTCCTCTTTGCCCCTAATCAAGCTTTTCCTGATGTTCACCTCTAAAATAACTGTGATGTTTGTCAAAACCAAAAAATTAGCATTAATACAGTACTCTAAGCCAAGTTACAAATTCAGTTTCTGCTTCACAAGTATTTCTACAGATGTCCATTCTTCTATTCTAGGATCCAGTCCAGGGTAATATATCGCTTTTCAACAAATGCCTTTTGAATTTCTAATTGACAGGTGTTAAGTTTTTGACATTGGGTGGTACAAAAATAGATCCAGTTCAGGATTTAAAGGTGATGTAAAGCAGGGATTAGCACCCTGACACCAGTATACTAAAGATTTTTATGATTATGGTGATTAGTTACTGCCCCATATTTCCTTCCCTTCCACTTTTAAGTCCATATCCATTGTTATACCCTGTAGCCCCAGTGAAAGAACAGGAAGTGAAACCACTGGGCCCTGTTTTTAAAGGGCTGATGGCCTCTGATCTGAAGACAATCTTTGTACAGAACAGTGTCCTCAGGAAAGAGGGAAAAATCAAACTGGTAACTAAGCTTGACAGGGCGAGAATGAGGGATTTTTCTGAATATTCACTACTCAGTCCGTTGTTCTCTTATTGGAACTGAAAACACTTTATAAAGCATGTGTAAAGCATGTGTCTCTAGTTTTCAGTTAGTGTATTTCTGTACTAGCTCTCTTATTACCCACTTCTAATAGGAACAGCCATGTTTCAGCAAAAGGACCTCAGACACCCACATCAACAGATTTGTTGCTGTATTGTAGACTGTCTCTGGGGAGATAGGAAATGTAGTCAGGAAGCTTTCCTCTGAGCTTTCTCCCAGGATTGACAGTGTTCCTGATCCTGGATGCTGCTGAGCAAGTGGCTAATTATTTGTGGGTTTCTGGGCTCATCTGAAGGACCCGTGAGACCAGCGTATCTCAGCCTGGTTTCTTTAGTCCTGGATTTGATCCCCTTGCTCCAACTCTGATGATCATAAACTGAAATTTCACAATTTTGTCTTGCTCACAACAGTTCCCATACATCTGTGGCTAAATAGGAAGGGAGGGAAAAAGGGAACCATTGCAGATAAAGGTCAGGCTCAGAGAATGGAAAGTGAGTAGAGATAGGGGAAAGCTTTTTTGCTATTAAGAAGGCAGTTGGGAATGACGATAGCATTATCGTTGCATTAGATGCTGTTAATATCTTTTCTATGTTCATAATCTTTCATCTTGATTTTATGATCTCTTTATTAGAATTCTTTCTTGATTTAATGTAAGACTACTGTCTTGAAGGTCCACTAAACATTTTTTTTCACTTTTGTACCCAAAGAATTTCTTCCTGTTTCTTTTTCAGAACCTGTCTTCCCAAATAGTCCTGCTTTCTCACTCCCAGGATTTACTTCTCTTTGCAGATAATGTGTGGCAAGAAGGGAGAGCCTCTGGAGCAGTCTATAGTGGGGAGGAGAAGCTCACCGAACTTCTCGTGAAGGTGCATGCCCAAGATTTGAAGGGAGGGTGTGTGGTGTATGACAGTTAATTTGTTTTCCCCTTCTTTTGTAATTAAAAAAATGATTTAAGAAAGTTTATTGTTAAAACTAAAGAAGTATAGAAATTTTCTCACCACCCAGACTTAGGTGAATATGTGTAATGTTGTCAAAAACATCTTCAGTCTATAAATGAGTACAAGGATATTTATGTTTCCAGGCAGTACTGATGCCTTGTAGAGTAGAAGGCAGATTACTCAGGAGGTATTTCCATCATTTGACATTATTAATGATAAGACATAGTTTGTTTCATAGGAAGAGACAAGGTGGAATGCTCTTAGTTTTCCTTTTCAATGAAAATTATTACACTCAAATGATTTTAAAATCAAATGATCTAAGAATGAGCAGTAGTCCTAATTAGGACTCAAATATTATGATTTTGTTGTTTGTTTTAGAATTACCTTTAGCTTCCTTGATTTCTAATCAGATTCATTTTTTAAATCCTACTTTATCATATAAAATTAGCTTTGGACTGATGGTCTCTAAGGCCTTCTTCCTATTTGGTCATTTTAACTATAAAACTTTTCACACTTGACTAAATATGACAGCTGTATCTTGACAGAATGCTATGATTTTGCTTAAAAGTCTTCCAGTGGCTTCCCTCTGTCTGGGGGATAAAACACAACTGTTTTTGTAACAGAAGATGCAAGTCTGCTCATGAACCACCTCCCCAAGTTTGTTCAGCCACTCCTATAACTTTCCCATGTAAACACTGACTCCTGCCTTCTCTTTGCTAAGCTCAGTGCTCTTATTGTATGCTTTCTCTCCGTCATGCCAGTTGTTTTCAGTGGTGAATCCCTAATCCTCTCTCAAGGTTTTCCCCCCCCCAAACCACTCTGGGTTGTTCACCATTCCCTCTTTGACCAAAGGTGATGACTGGGAGTGCTAGGCAAAGCTAAGAATTGAAACTGGGGCTCTTTGGTGTTTTAGTCTGTAGTTTTAGCCACCTTTGTCCTTCTTAGCATGTTATAAAATAATACATTTTCATGTGTGTTTTAATATTCTTCAGGTTGGGGAATGTAACTTAGCATTTTCCCAGTTTCCAGAACTGTGCCTAATAGAGACATGATTCTTCATGATTCTTCATGTTCAGTACATGATTCTTTGGCCTGTACATTGTAATTGTCTTACTTCATATCTGCTTGTATTTCTTCACAGGCTTATGGAGATTTTGCATGGAGTAATCCACTGCATCCAGACATCTTTCCAGGGCTACGTAAGATAGAGGCAGAGATTGTGAGGATAGCTTGTTCCCTATTTAATGGGGGACCGGATTCCTGTGGATGTGTAAGTAATATGCAAGTGGTTTCCCCTAATTTTTTTTAGCTTAAAATCAAAATTTACTAAAAACATTTTATTATACATGTAATAGGTGATTATTATAGAAAGATCTATATCAGCATCAATTTATAAATACTGTAATTTTTTTAGTCTATAGAGTAGCAGCATTTTGGTATATAGTCTAGGTATTTTTTCCTCTTCAGTTTTTTTTTTTTTTTTTTTTTAAAGCGTTAAGTCTGTGTATTGTTACTGATTTAGGTTAAAGAATACCCTTATTTCACTAAAATTTTGCCATATTATTCTTGACTTTTATGTACCCAACCACCCACATACTAACCCACGTATATACTTCTGTTGAACTGTCTTGTTTTTTATGTGCACTATTATTTTTTACTTGAGCTGTAAGCTTGCTGTACAAAAATAAGCTGTATTATTTTGTAGTAAGTTGACTCTCAGTTGGCTTAGGAATAAAGGAAGAAGGTGTATTTAAAGACATGTTTAAGGATTTCTTGTTTCAGCAGCACTTTTCAGTAGATGTTTGCAAGTTTTTCTAAATGGTGATTGATACATTTCTGTTTTTATTTCTTACTATAAACTGATAATAGCTTTCTCTAGAAAGAAATTAAATCTCTGCTTAGGCAGCATAGTTAGACTTAACCCAGTATATGTTGTAATGGTAACCTAGAGGTTCTAATCCTATCAGATACTTTTGTAATCACTAAACAGTCTAAAAATTTAATGATTGGGGGGCCCATTTAAAGTCAGGAACATTCCGTAGTAAACTTTACCCCCAATAAACAGTATTATTTTACGATTGTGTTAACACCAGGAAAGATCAGCACGTTCAAGCATCCAGTAACTAACAAATCCATTATTTCTGGTATTCATTAAAAAAAAAAAAAAACAGTTAATGTAACAGTGGGCTCATTGTTCATTTATATGAACAGGATGCCAGAGAAGGCAAATGACACTGTATGTAGAGTTCATAAATATTGTGTTCCTTGAGAACCTTCATGAAGTGTGAGATCTTAGGGTAAAAGGCACAAAACAGTTTGACCTAATCCAGTGAAGTGGACATACATGTTTTTTTGGAGTGAGAAATAGTTGTGAGGAATTTGAATCTGTTCCTTAGGTGCTTGTTATCTTCTGAGTTGGGCTTTTGTTTTTCATGCAACTTTTTTCTTATTTCATGTTGGCATAGCTATCATGCCATTTTCTTTCACCCTGATTCATGCTTGGGTGACTCTAGGCATTCTGTCCTGATGAATGGCAGGTGATCAATTTCTTGTCTGAGAGTGTTTGGTTTAGGGCAGGGCTCAGTTAAAGCTTTGTTCCACATGCATTAAAATCTTTAGGTTTCTTCTGAGATTTTGTTGTTACCTACCAAAATTCATTCTTCCTACTTGGGAAAGAATGATACTCTTTGGCTTCAGTTGTTTCTTTAATCCCTATTGTATCCCTGAACTCTTCACTTTAAAGAGTCAATCCAGGTGGCCTGTCCCATTTTGCTTGTTTCTCCCTAGCTTTATATCCTCCACCCACTCTGAAGATAAAGAAGGAGCTACCTTCCCCCAACATTTTGAAGAATATTCATGCAAGTTTTCAGGATCTTGCTGACTCAACATTTCTAGGATTTGGAGGAGGGAGTAGGAACTTTGTATTGTTCTCTGCTGTGCTTTAGAAACTTTTGACTTTTGTTGTTGTTAAATTACCACTATTTGAAGTTTATTGCATTAGATCATTTCTTTTTCCTTGTTGTCACTACAGCCTCTTACTACTTTTTGTTCATTCTGAGGGAGAGAAAATCTATCATTTTGGTCTTCCATCTTAATCACGAAGTCCAAACCTAGGATTTTTTTTCCCCCTTCCCTTTTTCGTTGCTACAGTTAAGCCATATCTCTTCTATGATGATCTTTTCGTGTTGGATTTGTCCTGGGTTAAGAGGAGCATAGTGGATAGTGTCAAGGGTCTCCATGTCTCTTTTAATATGTGGACCCTTTATAAGATAGGTAATTATCTCTGGGATTATTTGTGTTTTTCTGTTTTTCTCCTCAGTCTCTGTTTCTGTCTTGAGCTACATTTAGTGAAGAAAATTCAGAGTTCAGAGATGGAAAACAAGAAGACAAAGCCAAGTGGACTGGACTGTCTTTAGATTGCTCTCAGCTAAAGGTCTTAATCTCTTTTCATTCTCTTTGTTCTTCAACTTGAATTCTCTTACCTTTTATTAGCTTCATTTGCTACAGTTAGAATGGATGAAAGATAGCTTTATATATTCAAAGAAATGAGGTTGCTGGGGAAAATTTTCTTGACTTGTGTAAATGCCATTGGGCCCAAACAGCGTATTAGAGGAAATTTTCCAAATAGGCCTTGCTCAACTCTTGCTTCCTAATGAACATATCAGTGATGAGAGTGCAAGTTTTTATAAATGTTAAGAGAAGTTGAATAATGTAACAAGTAGTTACTTGGGCTTCTGTTTTCTGGGAATGGAGGATATGGGAGAGCATCAGGATATTTAAATGTAGAATTTGGGGATCAGAAATAAAAATTTGAAGTAGAATTACACATTCCTACTTTTACAGCTGAAAGTACAGTGATGTTTGTGTAACAAATAGTGATGTTGATTTGATTAGTTACTGCACTGGAAAAACACATGTGAAGTCGCTAACTAGAGGTTTGGAAATATTTTTGCTTAGGTTGTTACTGGACTAGTAAGAGATGGACTCCGCAGACTTGGACCTTGCTGGTCCTCTCCTAAATTTCTTCATAACTGGTTTGACTCCTCATGTGACATTCTGAGGTTTCGTGCTGGCTCACAGGAAGTGCAGCTGACTTGCAGACATGACCTCAGCTGTAAGCATTAGTCTTCTCTGGCACAGAAATGCAGAGGTCTACACACAAGTGACCTGTGCCCAAGTTTCGTGTGTTACTTTGTGAATGATGATCACATGTTTCAAACTTCCTGAATTTAAAAACAACTAAGCAAATAATCTTTAAACTCCTCTATCAAATGACAGTTTTATTATCTATCTGGTTATTAGGAAATTTCATCAATCACCTGCTCTCATTCCTTCTTATTTTAAGTTATACTAAATGTGAAAATGTAGGAAGTTTTGCTTTTTATTAGCAGATGTTCATGGGTGACACTGGATGAATCACTTTAGTCTTAGGGACTCAGATTTTTTACTTATAAAATATGAAAGCTACCTAAGATTTTATGAATCTTGAGAGACACTTATTCTAAGAAAATACCCTCCTAGCTCACTGCTTTTGACTTTTCCTATTGTTCATTTTGAAAGTATTCACTCTTGGATGTTACCAAAAGATGGCCAGATAGGTCTGATATGTGTCTGTATTGTGTATATTGGTCATGGTTTATTGAGAGACTCCAAGTGAAGCATTAAGAACTGTTAGAAATGTTGATATGTACATAAATATGCAAACAACAAAATGATTTAAAAAAAATGTTAATTGAGGGTCTGTCTTCAGTATCAGGTGCTCCTTGAGGCACTAGGAGTATCTTCAGATTGACTCCAACTTGATGAGTTTATAATCCAGTGAGGAAGACAGAAGGAAAGAAATAGCCTCTGAGTCTTTTTTGTTTCAGCTTCTGTAAAACTGATCTCCTGCATCTGGAGGGCTAGACCTTACTTAAGGAAAGCATTTTATAGTCACTTCAAAACATTAGGACTTTCGGTTCAGGTATGATAACAAACATCTAAGTAGAGGATTCTGCTTTTCTCTTTCAAACTTGTCAAAACCACAAGTTCACTTTGTTGTGTTTGAATGTTACTCTCTTGATCTTTTAACATAAAGTTCACTAAATTTGTAACTTCACAATTTCACATGCTTCAATGAAGGGCATTAAAATTTCAATCGAAGTCAGTTCTGGTGTTTTTGGATAGCGCAAAATTCCCAATCCTATGTGCAACTGCACAAATGGATGTGGAAATATTAATGGATTGTATACAGATCCAAACAGATGTGCATTTTCCCATACAATGTGGAACTTCCGTTCATGACTGTTTGACTGTTTGGTAGATTTTACTCTTCTCCAAAATCAAGATTGAGTTTAGCCAACAAAGCCAAGGTTTTGTTCAGAAGATACAGTGGTGTCTCCTCTGTATTGTGCATAAAAGGCCTTACCTATTTCTGCATCAGACACCAACACAATCAGGGCAGGAAGTGCGTACTGTACTGATAGCTCTTCCTAACTCTCCTATACAGATGGCATCTCTTCTTTATTGCAGGTGACCTCTGGGGGCACGGAAAGTATACTGATGGCCTGCAAAGCTTATCGGGACCTGGCCTTAGATAATGGAATCAAAACTCCAGAAATGTATGTCTGGCTGGTTTTCCTTTTCCCTTTTGAGATTTGTCTGTGTGGAGTATTGCTCTATGAAACAGCCTGAAAATCTGTTTTCTACGTCTCTTCCCCTGGCAGTTGCAGTCTTCTCTCTTCCAGTCCTGTGCCCTTGACCCTTATCCGTCATTCAGCAAAATCTTAAGTGGATCAGCCAGTTGATTTTGAAGATCATTCCTTTTCCCAACTCCTAAGTTTATACACTTCCTTTTAGACTGAGAGTAAGAATAAAATACTTATTTTTAAAGGTGGTGGAGGACTACATTTTTTAAATTCAGTTATACTTACTATATATTATCTGGAGGGGAAGGAAAGTTTTCTCCTTACCATAGTTCATTGAAAGCCACTTAAGAGGTTGCCTCATGGTGCTCCCTAAGATAATTTCAGCCCAAGGAAGAGAAATTTGTGTAAAGCTTTTGCAGTTTACCCATATTACCATAGATATAGTTTGGTGTTTGGCTCAGTTTTTCCTCTGGACCATCTCCTTGTACAGTGTATTTTTACCACATCTTTTAGTTCTTTTTTTCCCACAAGTGTCAGTGACTAAGGATTTTGTTGCACATCTCATGTTGTGATTCATATTTCGCTTGAAAGAGTAAATCAGGCTGACATCTTTTTAAACAATCTTCTTCATAAATCTTCAGTGCTTGGTTCTTAACTCACTTTGGTGCTTAACTCAGTAATAGATTTTTCTCCCTTAAGGAAGCAAGTTTCATTTTAAGAGTTTGTTCCCCATTGGGTAACTGTCTTCTGGGAGCCAGCTATTAGGAGGTTCTGCTTCATGTTGATTTGATTCCCTCTTATCTTTTGCTTGTCAGCCCTAATTTATGTTTTGGATTCCTCAATGAAGGACTGCTTTTGAGTTCTTCCTTTTGCCAATAAGTTTTTTCTAAATAGTAGAGTGAGAAGATTTCTATAGAAAATTAGTTTATGCTTAAAAAGAAAAGCAGTGTACACTTTGTAAAACTTGAGGAAAATAGTAAGTTTAAACCAGGTGATACGAGATAGCTGCTAAGTATTCTCTTGAATCCTGTTTTGATCTGATTTTCATGATCTTCTTCCCTGTCATCTAGTGTGGCCCCTGAAAGTGCCCATGCTGCATTTGACAAAGCGGCCAGTTATTTTGGGATGAAGATCATACGGGTACCCCTGAACAAAATGATGGAGGTGGATGTTCGGGTGAGTTTCTCTGAAAGGGTATTGTCTTCCTGGGGCCAGGAGAAGCTAAAGTGCTCCTGAATAGGGTTTTTTCCAGCCAGCTTCACCTACACATAAGGTGGAAGTGCCTTTAATTTTAGCAGTCAGGATCGAAAGAACTACCATTGATAGTGGCAGTTGATTCTTTCATAGATTCATGATCTAGTCCCTAACTTGAGACTTTAAAGATCTCCTTCAGTACTGTCCCTTTCTCTTTTCTGTTTGTAAAATGACGCTGAACTAACTTGCCCCAAGATTCTCAATGTGGCTTTTGTTGACCTGAATTAGTAATAGTAACAGTGCCAGTCTAATAATACTTTTCCAGATTTATCTATCTTATTAGCACTAGCTAATAAGATAGCTCCTCCATATCTTTATTGAATCTTTAACTGACATCAATTAATTGACAAATAAATATATTTAAGTTATGCAACTTGATGTTTTGATGTATATGTATGTGCACATTCACACACATTGTGCAATAGCCCCTGCAGTCTAGCTGCTTCATGTATCTTACCTCACATGCTTACCATTTTCTTTGTTTTTTTTATGTTAGAAAATATAAGACTACTATGTAGATTCCTAAGTAGATTTCAGGTATACAGTATTGTGTAGATACTGTCACGTGGCTGTATGGTAGTTTGCTAGAACATGCTCATCTTGTATAACTGAAACTTAGTACCCTTGACCAGCATTTCCCTCATCATCTTAGCCCCTGGCAACCATCATTCTACACTGTGCTTCTACTAGTTTGATGATTATAGATTCCACATATTAAAAGACCATGCAGTATTTGTCTTTCTGCTCCTGGCATATTTACCATAGCACAGCGCTGTCTAGGTTCACCATGTTGTCACAGATAGCAGGACTTTTATTTTTTTCCAAGCTAGAATGACACTCCTCTAGTAACCATTTTTATGCCTTGCATAAACTTTTCCAATTTTCAGAGTGCTATCAAAACTACATTTGATCCTTACGACAGCCTCAGCAGGATTGAGGCTATTAGCCTTAAAAAGTTCACAATTGAAGGTGCAGACCCACTGAAGTGAAGTAGCTTTCTTGAGGTTTCCCTTAAAGTAGGTGAGGTAGGGACTCACGTGTAGCTTTTAGCCTAATATATTTTCCTAACTCCAGTCATTTTGCTGGGGGTTTCCATGTGTTCTATTTCACTATTGTGCTCTGCTCTCAGACGACCTGCCTCAGACCTGCCTCAAGTGGGCCCATTGGACCTGTGGCACTTTCTTTGTGTTCTGCACCCCTGGGGGCAGTCTTCCCTAATCCTTCAGTCTGCACTGGGGAAAGGGGCCACAAGTGCAACTGGAATGCTAGCTGGTAGCCTGGATTACCCTTGCAGTGGGAGAGAAGAGTAATTGTAACCTGGCTTCTCATTTTCTTTGAACCTTTAAAACCCTAGGCAATGAGAAGAGCCATCTCCAGGAATACTGCAATGCTCGTCTGTTCTGCCCCGCAGTTTCCTCATGGTGTGTTGGATCCTGTCCCTGAAGTGGCCAAGGTATGTGAGAGAAATGAGCTGTTGGGTAGACAAATTGAGATTTTTAAAATAGAGTCTAATGCTGCAGTATTTGTCAAATAGAAGCAATTCTGAGTTTAGAGTTGAGCACAGTAGTGATGAATAGCTCTCATCAGTCCTGTGGTAAGCCCTGCAGCTGTGTTTGGAGACTCTGAACATTACTAGCTTCTACTGTGGAGGTGGGATAATACAAGTAAGAAGTCTTTGTTTAAATCGGATATTCTAAAGTAGTACTGACATTGCAATTCAGATGAGGAAATAATCTACATTTGGGAGCATGCTTACTAGTGGTTGGTAGTTAGCATGCTACCCCAAGTACCCCCAACTCCCTGCCCACCTGCAATTTTAAAGCAGGACCTCCCTCCCCTGCAGAGCAGCCTAAATCACAGTGAGGCTCATTTCTTGCTTGATTTTGCAGTGAGTTAGAGACACTGTTTGCTTAAATATAAAATAGATGCCACATTTCAGATGAATTATTTTGAAGGCTAGATACATTTGAAAAATCAACCTTTATTAGAATTGTCAGAAATAACCAGTTTTTTAAAATGTAAGAAAGCAGTCCACGATGATCTTGTGTTTATAACCTGCCCTTCCACCTAGGTTTTACACAAGATTTTTGTTATGGGGCTGTTATGGCTACAAATGATATTCTTTAAAAAAAAAAATTATTTATATATAAATTTCATATCATTGTAATTCTAACAAATGATATTCTCGTGTGGTTTGTTTTTTGAAACTAGCTGGCTGTCAAATACAAAATCCCTCTTCATGTGGATGCTTGTTTGGGGGGCTTCCTCATTGTCTTCATGGAGAAAGCAGGATACCCACTGGAGTACTTATTTGATTTCCGGGTGAAAGGTGTGACCAGCATTTCAGCCGATACTCATAAGGTGAGCTCGGGAAGAGACCAAATATTAATTAGAGTAGAGAGTTGGTTATTTTTGACCAATATCAACAAAATAAATCAGATAAATAACTTCTCCCCCAAATATCATGAAATATCAAATAAATCTGCCTATTTGCTCTCACAGCCAGCTGATTCAGATGGCAGAATCTTGTGTTAGAGATGACAAGAAATAATAAAAAGGACTCTACTATCTTTGTGTTACATGGCTAAGAGAATTTCTCTGTCCTCTTGACTATATAACCAAGACATGCTGGTGTAGTGACCCTTGCAGAAAAGCTTTTTGAAACCTTGAGATTAATTGGAGGTTGGAGGTGGGGAAGAGGTAGGATCTGTAGAACAAAGGATTCTTAAGAGGATGTTTGTTAATGCTGCAACTCTGTGCTGCTGGAGCTCCAGCATCATGGTGACAGGAGCATGTTGATAACAGTCCTTTGGAAAAAAGAGAAGAATTTACTTGCTTAGGAATGTTTGGCACCCAAAGTCTAAATCAGTTGGGAATTCTTTTCCTGTGGGGGAAGTTGTAGCAGCCTCAGGGATGTATGCTTTCTGATTGCACATTCAGAACTTGTTTTTAACTAGAGTCTAGTAAAGACCCATTTCTCAGATTGTAGAGGGTCAGCATCATCAGTCAGGATCTGATTTTTGCTTTACAGTTCATGAATCTTCTGTGCCTTTCCCCCCCC
>PVHY01025705.1:0-18086 GCA_004024945.1 Uropsilus gracilis
CAGCCTCCCAGGTAGCTGGGATGACAGGCACACACCACCACGCCCAGCTGTTTTTTTGGGACTAGGTCTCGCTACGGGCCCCAGGCGGGACTCGAACCGCGATCCCTAGCTCCGGCCGCTTCATAGGCTGAAGCTTACAAGCACGAGCCACCATGCCTGGCCCTGTCCTGTCTTTTTTAAAGTCCAGAAGCTGGTTTAGGGCTTCTCTAGGTACAGATGAGGCCCTCACCCCATTGTCCAGGCTGCGCTCCACCACAAGAAGAACAGCAGTGATGTGAATGGCGGTTGCTTCTGGTTCAACCATTTGCAAAGAAGAGAAAAGCCCTTGGCAGTGATGCATCTTACGGTGAATCTTGGCAGCTGTGCTCTGATCTCTTTGCTGAGGGGAAGACTAATGTTCTAAATCCTTTTCTCTGGGAGAGCTGGAGCGGGCTCTGCAGCTCGTGGAGAGCGGGAGGGGGAGGACGACCAAGATGAAGGAGAGAGGGGGTATCTGTTCAGGGTGGGGCAGAGGTATCAAGTTGTCCTGCACTTCACTGGGCAACTCGAGAGCCCATTCTCTGTACCCACAAAGGTGGCATTTTGCAGAAGCTACCTTTACCGGCTTCCTCACCATGTCCACTGCCCACTACACCTGGATGCACTTTCAGTCCAGATGGGTGAGCCTCCCTTGCTTCTCGTTCTTCCACCACCTCTGGGCATGCAGGTGGCTGCTGAGATGGGCTCTACATAGGCCTCAGTCATGACCTCCATGTTGGGTTTCCATCCTAGCTTGGCGGAGATTTCCTCCTTCCCACCTTGCTGGCAGCTTATGTGATGACTCAGGCGGCCACCCTGGCCTTTCTGGGCCTTAGGGGTGCCTGGCGCTGGTACTCCCCTCTGCATAGCACACACATGCTCTTTGGTCACAGGTATTCCTTGCGGAATACCTCACAAGAGACAGACAGACAGACAGACAGACAGACAGGGAAGAAAACATGCAATCACAGAACCTCATGGGAACACCAGGCAGACCTCCCAACTGCACTCATCTTCAAAGATAGTTAATAAGCTGAAGTCAGTTTGCCAGAATGTATTTTAGCTTCCATCTGCAGTCAATTCCGTATTTTATAAATTTAATTAAAAAATTTTTTGCATCTATGTGTATTTATATATTACATTATTATGTATTGAGCGCTTTTCAACTCTATTTCAATCAGCCCAGCATTATCCTGTTAGGTCTTCGATGCTGTTCCTTGGATGCTGGGTCTTTTTTTGCAAAGATCTAGAGATTCTAAGTGCCTGTGCACTACTGTTGTTGATACTTTTATAGCAGAATGTATTTTTTCATTACATGTATTTTGCTGGTAGATGGTATTAAAATTACTGAAGTTCTGATCACTTCATTAAAAACTTTAGTTCTAAAGCTGGGCCCAGTGGCATGTACCTGTAAGCTTCAGCCTATGAAGCGGCTGGGGCTAGGGATTGCGGTTCGAGTCCTGCCCAGGGCAACACAGTGAGACCTAGTTCCAAAAAAATATAGCTGGGCATGGTGGTGCACGCCTGTAAATCCCAGCTACCTGGGAAGCTGAGGTTGGGGATTGCTTGAGTCCGTGGTACCCCAGGTAACGTGAGCCTGTGGTTCCATGGGCAAAAGTAGCGAGACCTAGTCTCACAAAAAAACAAAAACAAGAAAACTTTAGTTCTAATATTTTATCTGACTCTTCTTCCGGGTCTAGGATCATGCTGTTTGCACTTTTTTTCTCTTTGGTTACAATATTTATGCGCTCAATAAAATTCATAAACATTTTGTTACCCAGTGAAGGCTTTTAATTCAAATTATGAAACATGTTCAACAACTTTATTTCTATTGGAACAGACTTGCTACACCTGGGTATGTAACTGTATTATATATAATAGCGAACTTCTGTGTAGAAGGCTGTAGTGTTCAATAAAATTCAGTTTACTTTCTTGTCAGACAAACATATCCTTGTAGCGGGGCACGGTGGCTCGTGCTTGTAAGCTTCAGCCTATGAAGTAGCCGGGGCTAGGGATCAGGGTTTGAGTCCCTCCTGGGGCCCGTAGCGAGACCTAGTTCCAAAAAAAAAAAAAATAGCTGGGCGTGGTGGTGCGCGCCTGTCATCCCAGCTACCTGGGAAGCTGAGGCTGGGGATGGCTTGAGTCGTGGTACCCTGGGCAACGAGAGCCTGCGGTTCCACAGGCAAAAATAGCGAGACCTAGTCTCAAACAAACAAAAAACAAACAAACAAACATATCCTTGCATGTGAGTTACTATTGGAAGTTCTATTTATAGATGCTACTGTACCAAGAAAGTAAAAGTGTCACTAAAAAGTAGTAAAAGTGTCACTAAAAGTGTCACTAAAAATTTGATGAGGTGACATGGATGAATCTTTGTAGTCTTTGCCTCAAGTAGATTTTGTAGAAAGTTTAACCCTCACATTGGAGATTTGTTGACTTGCTGGGTTCTTGGCTCTCGGGCATGGTAGGGAGGTTGGGCTTGAGGGAAGGGTGGGTTCTGGGAGAGAAACAGGCACCTCTGCCCTAGGTCGTTTTTAGAGGCGGAGCCACGGTCTGTAGAGAAGGTGTCTCTGCAGAGATCCAGGTCTGGCCTGGCAACAGGCAATGGGTAGAAGCAGCACACTGCTATTTGATGTTGATCATAGTTCCAAATGTGGGCCACAAAGATCCTGTCACACGGGTGCTTCTGTGACTCCTTAGATGTGTGTTCGCTGCCTCTCTATTGCCTCTCAGCACTCAGTACACCCCTCACTACCTGTTCTTTGGAAATGGAGCTGCTCCTTGGGGTGTCTCCCCCTGTAGCTGGCAGGGTGCTAAACCCATGGGTAGAGGGCACTAGACCACCAGAGGAGGAGGATGGACATCACTTCTCGGTTCCTGAGTGACTGACTTTTTGTTTATTTCTCATCCTACAGTGGCTGCCCCAGCCCGAGGCGGGGTCCTCTTAATTCCAGGGGAATTTCTGTGGTTGGAAGCTCAGGGACCTAAATGGGGGTGTAACTAGGGGCTGCTGAAGGGCACAGCTGAGAAGGGGCACCAGTAAGAATTGCCTGGATGATACATGCCTTGAGGGCAAGCAAGGGAAGAAGTCCTGGGGGTCGAGTCTGGCAGGAGAGGATAAAGGCCACAAAAAAGAGGTATGGAAACCGGGCGTGGTGACACATGCCTGTAATCCAACTGCTGGGAGGCAAGAGGCCCAGGATCATTTGAGTTTACAGGTTCAAGACTACCCTGGGAAATATAGCGAGACCTAGTCTTGAAAAAGCAGCTGGGCACGATGGCAGGCACCTGTAATCCCAGCTACCTGGGCGGCTGAGGCTGGGGATCGCTGGAGTCCGCGGGATTGGAACTACCCCGGGCAACATAGAGAGATCTGGTCTCAGAAAAAAAAAAGAGGTATGGAGAGGTCATCATGGGCTTCGGCCCAGAGTGGTCACAGGCTGGGGAAGAGGAAACGTTGGAGGAAACGCAAATATGGGCCTTTGGTTTGGAAACTGGAATTTGCACCTCTGAGGAGAGGACAGCTCACTGGAAAAATGGACTTTGTGTCAATGCCTGCTACCGGTTTGGAGTGGCGAGAAGACGACGCCATCATGGAAGTGTTTTAGGGCCTTGTAACTGAACAGTACTGGTGTAAGGCAACTGGCCACTCCTGGCCTCAGGGACTCTTGGTTCTCTCCTTGTTTCAAAATGTCTTGTAATTGCTGTTTCGTGTAGTCTTGCAACCATGTGTGTGGGTGGAGGGACCCAGGCTACTGGGTTTGAGTATTGACTTATTTTACTTCTTCTTGCTAGTTCTTGGCCTCTTTTGCACCCAATTTCAACAGGACCGTAGGGCTGAGTTCTCAGCCTTGACCCCCGACACCCAGTGGTGTTTCCCTCCTGACGCTCCCAGCTGCAGTTCCTTGCCTCTAGTCGGGTGGTGGCTGCTGCTTAGAGGGCCCAGAGAATTTCTCTTGCTGTGGTGGGTTGAGTAACACCTTCTCCAGTGACATCTGAGTCCCAGAGAGCAGCAGGAAGGGGGAGTGACCTCAAGTTTATTCTTTCATCGGGTATTGGCCTTCGTCCCTTGGGTATGTTTTTGGTGTTCTTACAGTTAATTCTATCAAAGTTAACAACTCTTTGTATTAAGATTTCCCTGTTAAAGTCATTGTGTGCTTTTGATAGGGGACTGAGCACCCCTTCTTGGAGATGCAGCTGAGTTGGAGCTGTGCCATGTTGCCCTGGTGGGCAGGGTCTGGTAGGGGATATGCCGGAGACGTGTGCAGAGCCTTGTGGCTGCAGAGTGGTGGGCCACAGGCCGGAACAGCAAGGACTGGCAGGGCCACCACTGTGGACTCAGGCTGAGCGACCAGGTGCTGCAGGTCGTAGTAGTGAGATCAGGAAGTGGGGAGCCGCAGGCTTCTGCCCTGGAGCCTGGGTGGCTGAGAGCCCAGGAAAGCAGAAAAGCTGAAACTTGGGAAAAAGTGGCTGTTTAGAAGCTGAAAAGTTGCTGGAAAATCTGAGCTGCATTTGCTGGAAAGGTTTGGGAGCTCGAAGAAGCTGTTGCATGAGACCTGGTGGTGGCCCAGTAGACACATCTGCATGGACTGACCAGGCCCTGCTGAGGGCACTCTCAGACTAGAAACTGCCACTGTTTCTGAGGGGCCCTCCCCAGCTGTGTTAACTGGAATCTCCTTGGTCAAGCTGCTCCCTGCTCCCTGCTGCCCACTCCCCTCTCCTTGCCCTTTCATCCTTCTCCTTGACTATCCTCTTTGATTGTCCCTAGAGTTGTACCTGTAGAAAATAATGAGCTTGGCCGGGCACGGTGGGCTCATGCCTGTAAGCTTCAGCCTATGAAGCGGCTGGGGCTAGGGATCACAGTTCGAGTCCCGCTTGGGGCCCGTAGCGAGACCTAGTTCCAAAAAAATAGGTGGGTATGGTGGCGCATTCCTGTAATCCCAGCTACCTGGGAAGCTGAGGCTGGGGATTGCTTGAGTCTGTGGTACCACAGGCAACATGAGCCTGCGGTTCCACGGGCAAAAGTAGTGAGACCTAGTCTCAAAAAAAAAAAAAAAAGAAAATAATGAGCTAGTCCAGTGAGTAACAAACTAGTTGATGAGAAAACGTCATAGTTTTCACCCTTCCTTTGACTTCTGTTACTATAAAAGATACTGTCAAACAATAAACTGTGCTTCTGCCTGTTGTCTGCATGCAGTTGCTTTCTTTAAGGCTTCAGGCAAAGAAGAAAGTGTGCCCGGAGTCCCTCCATCTGGTTGGTCCTGTACGTCACATGCCTAGGCCTGGGTTCATTAGAGACCCACAGAAGCTGGTACCTGGAGAAAGCTGGACATTTGTATGAGCTGATTTTTGCATCTGTATTTGCTGGAAAAGCTCAGAAAGCTGAGGGTGCTGGAGCTGAGGGTAACACCATTTTCTTAGACACACGTGGCTGGGGTATGCCTTTTGCAGCTTTGGATTGGGAGACTTGGACTGGACTATGTGGTGACGAAGCTGGGGTCTTCCCTCTCTCAGGGACTCTTGGCTTGTTTACCCTTTTGTGAATAAGTCCAGTTTGGTTTGCTTTTCAAACCTGGTTTGCTTTGAAACTGAGCTTGGGCAGGGAAGAGCCTGGGGGCAAAGGCAGCCCAAAGCAGCAGAATTTTAAAAGTGACTTCCCCCCCTTCCTTTTGGAAGCTTGAGGCTTTTTGCCCCTTTTCACACATTTCAGTTTCTGTTTCCTACTTAGACCTGACGGATACAAGATGATAGAAGAATAAGTAGCGGAACATTGAGTTTGTTTCCATGTATGACTTACTACTTTCTTGTTTGAAGCCTACAGCAAGCCAGGCACGGTGGCTTGTGCCTGTAAGCTTCAGCCTATGAAGTGGCTGGGGCCAGGGATCGCGGTCAGTTCGAGTCCTGTCTGGGGCCCATAGCAAGACCTAGTTCCAAAAAAATAGCTGGGCGTGGTGACGCACGCCTGTTATCCCAGCTACCTGGGAAGCTGAGGCTGGGGATGGCTTGAGTCTGTGGTACCCCGGGCAGCGAGAGCCTGCGGTTCCACGGGCAAAAATAGCGAGACCTAGTCTCAAAAAAAAAAAAAAAGCCTACAGCAAAGGTGGGGTTCTGTGATCCTGGTCCTGACAGGGGCTGACCCCCAGAAGCTGTGCGTTGCTCTTTGTGAGACTGGATTGCAAGGCCCTATCACCTCAATTCATGAATAACTTCTGCACCTGAGAAAGGCACAGAGGTTGGGGTGTGAACTGTGGGCGACGACGGAGATTGCACCACATCTAGGGGAGCAATCAAAAGAAACTGAGACCGTTCTGACTTGTAGGCTGCTCAACAAGATGTCAGGACTCCAACTGAAGTTCAAAGCAGCAGGTTTAGTGTCAAGAAGCTGGTGCACCAGTGTCCCCAAGCCAAGATGACAAGAGAGACTCCAAACAGTCCGTTACAAGCTTTTATAGGGCAAAACCACCACTGCCCCCCATTGTAAAGCAAGCAAGCAGGTGTAGGATGTGTTCCCATAACTACAGTTTCCAATAATGCCGACATCCATCATCCATCAGGGGCCAATGCTGGCGTCCATCATCCATTAGGAGGACAAGACGGTTGTCAGGATAAACCAGGAATAAGAGGAGGCAGAAACAGAACGTGGGACCAGCCAGCTGTGGCGGGTCCTTTCCACCGAGGGCAGGGAGAGGATATCAGCTTCAACATGAAGCAAAATGGAGTCACTTGGGTTCATCTGTTCCCAACAGGTCCATTCAAAGAAATTCAAAGGAATTGGTGTACATGTCACTTATTTGCTTATGCTTTAGTCTGTGGACCTGAGGGGACCCTGATGGAAGGGGATAACCCCAGGGTACCCCAGGCCTGGAGGCTCTTGGGTCTGGAGTTAGTATCCCAAGAATGGAAAGAAGACTAGTAGCCAAGTTCTTGTTAATGCGCAATGTTGAGATCATATCATCTTTTAAAAACTCTGAACAGAAGATGCAGTCATCTGGCCTTCATTTACAAAGTCTGCATATCCACCCGCCATTGTTCTTTGTCATTGGAAGGTGGCTGGTTCTGCATTGAAACATTAAGTATCCCTGAGGAAAGCTGTCACTTGGGATGAGCAGTGTGGCCCTGCCCAGGCAGAGAAAGGGCATTGCTGGGAAGATCCTGGAGGAGATGCTTTTCTCTGCCCAGCTGCCCATCATCTTCAGAGTCCTTATCCCCCTGACTTTCCTGTGGCACGAGGTGACACATGTTTTCTCTTTCATATCTAAAACGAGGTTGCCAGTATTTACAAAGACATGAGCTAATCCTTAGCATTTCTTGGCATCCTGATCACAGGCTCAGCTCATTTCATTGCCCTGGTCGAGGCCCATTCAGCAAGCCCGGAGAACTGAAATACTAATAGGTAAAAGCTGCAGCAAGAGAAGCATGTATTTAGCCAAATCGGAAAATAAGTCATCTAAGTTTGAGGTGAGGAAACAGAGTACCAGAGCCACCTTTCATCTTTGCTCAGTTACCTTCAGCCCTAGAGGCCTTCCTTCCTGTGAGCCTGCTGTCTGGCTGGAATGGAGGAAATTAGTTCTGGTTTGGGAAAGATGTTGTGGACAAAGTTGACCTTTTGGAACTCGGAAAGAAGTGTCCAGAGCTTCAAGCATTTGATTAAGGGGTCATTAGGCACCTTAGCCCAGTATGGATGACAGGAAATGCTCTATCTGCCCCCTGGAGCTGAAGTCTCCTGGCTCACCCTGGAGACCTGGAGGTTAAATAGATGTTGTGGATGGAGAGACAAAAAGAAGGAAAACAAAGGATTCCATGAAAGGAGAGAAAGAAGAAAACATGGAATTTCAACATTTTGGTATCTCTGCCCTTTTGAACTTTTACAAAAATCTCGTTTTCTTAACGCCGTAGTTTTAATAACTATACATCATGACTTAAAACCACATGACAGGATGGCTCAAGGGTTAAACACTGACATCCACACTGCACTCCCGGGAGCAGGAGGTACCACGTCTGTGTCCACCAGCAGGCGAAGCCATAATCACAGAGGATGTGTTCAGTGGGAGGTGAGGTACAATCCTTCCTCACTCGTCTTTCCTGGTAACGAGAACTCGAACAATGTTAAAACACGCATTGAGATGGGTGATTGGTTGAGGTCTGGAAAAGGGGTTTATGGGGGCTACACTCCGCCTCTAGCCTCTACCTTCCAGTCACTTGTCCACTTCTACCAGGTCTTCCTCTCAACCTAGCTCTGTGCACCTATTGCTTCTTTTCTGCTAAAGTTGACCTGAAAAATATTTACAGAATTAAGTGGGGTTATGTCATGTTGAAATGTTAAAAAAAATATGGAAACAATCTAAGCACCAAGATCACATGAGAGGATTAAGAAGCTGTGATACAGACACACAATGGAATATTTCTCAGCTCCGAAAAAGACAAAACCTGGCCATTTATGATAATGTGGATGGATGCATTATGCAAAATGAAATGTTGGAAGGTGAAAGAGAAAGATGATTTCATTCCTACGCTGAATATAAACAGAGCAAATGAACAGACCAAAAGCGAACGTAGAAATTTGATTGCAGAACGGAAGCTACTAGAAAGGGAGGACTGGCATGGGGAGCCTGGGGCCAGGGGAGCCCACTGTACCCCATGGGCATGCTGACAGTAGATGTGGCTATGTCCATCTGAAGAGGCATGCCCCTCTACCCCTAACTGATAAGCAGCATTAACCAACACGGCCTCAGTCAAAATAATAGGAAAAATTTAATATAAAATAAAGTATATGGTTGGCAAAAAGCAAAGGAAAGTGAGAAGCAGCCATTTTGTTTCTGAAAAGAAGCCAGGCAGTGTTTTCAGCTGTGCAATTGTTGCAGGAACTGGTCTGAGCTCCAGCCTGTGACTTGCACCAGCTCAGTGAGCTCTGACCTTCAGCCCCACCCCCACGGGAGGCAGTTATGAAGCTCGAGCTTGTGATGAACAGGTATGTGTGTGCTGCCTGGTGCCAGCCCCACCCACCATCTTTGTTTCCTGTCTAGCTTCCCCAGAAGGACCCCCCCCACCCCGCTTTGGGTAGGTGAGAGCCATGACTTTCCAAGATCTTTCTGATTTTAAATACTCAGTGTACATGTTTCCCCCAAGCACAACTGAACATGTGTGACTGTGAATTCTTGTTTCATACTCAAGAGACAGGGCTTACCATGGGCTCCGTGCCCTGAGATGGCTTGTACCCGAGGGCCCTGAGTCCAGCTGGGCACAATTACCGAAGGCACGAATGGTTGAGAACCGCACACCAGGTCAACTTGTGGAATTATTCACATAGATGATGGGTGAGTCCATCTATCCCCTCAGGGCAGATCAGTGTTCTTCACAGCGGACCACACACATTGCCAGAAGCCCAACTGTGCGTGACCTTGGCGGACATTTTCTGGTGAGAATGGGCTGAGGTGGTCTGGGTATGAGAGGAGACTTGAACAGATGTCCAGGGTGCAGCCTTCAGCCGTGTCCTTTCCTGTGTGTCTCCTTTCCTGAGTCCTGCGATATTGTGATATCGGGTGCAAATGGGGGAGAAGCCTCCAGCCAACAAGCTAACAAGCGGCACTTTTATTTACTTATTTTTATGTTATTTATTTGAGTCTCGATCTCACTATGTTGCTTAGGGTAGTCCTGAACCTACGGACTCAAGTGATCCCTAGCCTCAGCCTCCCAAAGCTAGGATTAAAGGCGTGTGACCGTGCCCAGCTAAAAGCAGCACTTTTAAAATGAGGCTTCTGCTGCCTAGATTCTTCCAGGTTTTTCCCACCCGCGTGGGGCAGTTGCCAGAGCCACAGTGCAATTTAAACAAGATTGATTAACAAGAGACCTAACGAGGAAAACCAAAAGTTAAACATAAAGTCCTTAATGCCACAAGTGGCAGTTCTCCTACCCCAGTCACCATTTTCAGTCCCAAAGTTCCCAAAGACACATGTCCAAGATGGTGCCCTTTGCCCCTCCCACCTGAGGCAGGCACTTTGTATTTGCGGTATTTCTCCAGCATCTTCTCTTTGCTCCCTCTCTCTCCAAGTGTTCCAAGCTGCTCAGCTTCTCCAAAGTGCTTCAAACTTTCCCAGCAGACACTGAGGCAAAATCAGCTTTCCAAACCCCTGGCCATCTCCAGGTACCAGCTTTCCGTACCACCTTGCTCTGGTACCACACATTTCCTTTACCAGGCCTGCCTTTGACAGCATCTGGCCACACTCCCCAGGCCTAACCTCAGCAACCCCTGGTCACCCTCGGCCTGCCATTCTGGCCCCCGACTCCACACCGGCTGCTCATCTGCCGGCCACTCTGCCACCATGGCTCCTCGCCACCACCAGCTCATGCTTCAGGGGGCTTCCACCCAGCTTGGCCACTTGGGCTCCTCTTTACCGGCCGCCATTCTCGTGTCTCTCATGCCTCTCTTTGGGCCACTTTTGGACTCTTTTTGTGCATTTCTTGTTCCTACTCCTGGGTCTTTCGTTAGACCTGCCAGGAACAGGGCCGTATGGTGCCCAGTACAATTTTCCACTATGTCACTACTCCCGCTGCCTGTCCAGCCAAGTCACCCATATCAGTTGTACAACCATCCCAACTCCCTGCCGGTGTAGCAGGCATGGAACATCGGGGCCCTTGCATCGATCTTTGCAGAATTTTTAATCATGACCAGCAAAGACACAGCTCCCTCCAGTTCTCCTCTCTCCTTTCTCCTCCCTGTGCTCCTCCCTGTGCTCCACCCTCCCCCAGTGTGATGCTGCCTCATCACTGCTTCCCAGATCCAGGTGTGCCCACTCACACATGCGCACACCCACTGGGCCAGGTGCACACAACATGGTGGGGGGTGGGCAGAGCACCTCAGGTGCCAGTCACAGAGGCTGATGGGGAAAGGGCAGAGACCCTGGGAACTCATTTACCTCACACTGATGTGCAGTGGTTGATGGGAGAGGCTCAAACTGACATAACTGCTGCATGCCCCAGCATGCACTTGCCAGCAAGAGCCTGGCCACACTCCCTCCCTAGAAGCATGTGTCTCCCTGGACTCTCTTTCCTCAATCCAGGGAGCAAATATCTCCGGTCAGGAGGAGGTGGTTGTATTAGATCACATGTGCTGCTTATTAAAAAACCAGTCACCCGACTGGGTGCGGTGGCACGTGCCTTTAATCCCAGGCTCTGGAGGTCAAGGATCGGAATTGCTTGAATCCACAGGTTTGAGACGACCCCATGTAACATAGCGAGACTTAGTCTCTAAAAAAAAAAAAAATAGCTGGGCATGGTGGCGGGTGCCTGTAATCCCAGCTACCTGGGAGGCTGAGGCCAGGGATCACTTGAGTCCACGGGTTTAGGATTACCCCGGGCAACATAGCGAGACCTTGTTTCAACAAAACAAAAACAAAACAAAACAGCCACCACCATTTTTTTTGGGGGATATTTAGATCACCCAAGTGTCAGCTGCTCTTAAACAGCTCCCAGACTTTCCACCCACCGGGTTTCCCAGAAGTCAGATGGTGCCCTAAATAGGCTGGGGTGGCAGAGGATGCATCAGCTGCCCTGAGGGGCCTGTACCCTTGGACTTCCCCTCCTAGCAGCCCTGGAACACTTCTGGGGGGCAGCGCTCCATCCAGGATGGTTGGGAAGCCAACTTGGGAAAGGAGCGGGGGTGAACCCTGCACACCCTGACTTGGTTCCCATGGGGTGTTCACCTGTCTCTGGGGGTGCGCTGGGGGTCTTGCAGCCTCAGCCAAGCAGAGAAACGCTGCAATTTTTTTTTTTTGAGATCAGGTCTTACTATGTTGCCTGGGGTAGTTCCGGTCCCACGGACTCAAGCGATCCCCAATCTTAGCCTCCCAGGTAGCTGGGATTACAGGCACATACCACCGCAACCGGCTGCTTTTTCAAGACCAGATCTCGCTATGTTGCCTGGGGTAGTCTTGAACCCGTGAATGCAAGCGATCCCAGGCCTCTTGCCTCCCAGCGCTTGGATTACAGGCTCACGCAACCACGCCCATCAAGACTGTGTCTTTTCTAAGCTCAGGAGATTCAGCCTCGTTGGGCACGGAGCGCACACATCTCTCTGTGAACAGAAGACACTGCACTTGGCCCTCCCCGGCCTTCTGTTTTGGATGGAGGGTGGATGTTGGGCACCGGTCAGGAGCTGCTAAGTTGCTGGTCGGGACCAGGCCGGCCTGTGAGAGGCACCGGGCAGGCGAGCGGCCGGCAGAACCTCACGTCCTGCTTTACTCACGTGGGCCGAGCTCGAGGGTGGACAATGCATATTTTCCTCTTTCCGGAAAAGGCCTGGACCAGCCAGATGCCCCTGGGGACTCGACCTCTGCAGGCTGAGCCGGGCGGCGGGCTCGGCCATCTGAGGGATGCTGGGCTCGGGCTGTGGTTCCCGTCCAGGGTAATTGGAACCAGGTGCTCCACTAGGCATTTTCTTCAGGCTCAGCGTTTCCCTGCCGTGCACTTTTCAGGCTGCTGTGATTTCAAAGCGGATGGTCCTGTGGCCAAAGCTTGGATGGCAGGAACGAGTGTTTGAAAACATATCTTTCAAGGGCAGAAACCCTGGAGGAGGAACCCAAGACTGAAAGAGCCTAGTTCTGAGAGCCGAGGCTGGGAAGGGCCCGAGGAAAGGCTGACCCCGATCCTCAGTGAGGAGGCGAGAGCGTGGTGTTTCCGTTCATCATTTATGACAAAGAACTTACAACCCTGCTCCCTCAAAAATGGTTCTTTCCTTTTTTGAGATCAGGTCTCTCTATGTTACTGGGGGTCGTCCAGATCCCGTGGACTCAAGCGATCCCCAGCCTCAGCCTCCCAGGTAGCTGGGATTACAGGTGCCTGCCACAGCACCCGGCTGCTTTTTTGAGACCAGGTCTCTCTATGTTGCCCGAGGTAGTCTCAAATCCATAAATTCAAGCGATCCCTGGTCTCTTGCCTCCCAGTGCTTCAACTACAGGCACGCGCCACCACGCCCAGCAAAAATGGTTCTTTCAAAAGACAGAAACCAAATGGTTTCACTAATATATGGGACATCGGAAAAACAAGCAAAAGGCCAGGAGGAAAAGGCCAAACAAGCTAAGAACGAAATAAAAGAACACAGCTGGGGCAGGGGGAGATGGGAGGGAGCGGCCAGGGAGGGAAGGTGGTGGGTGATCCCCAGGGAAGACAAAGATGCGAAACATATAAACAAACAAATAAATAAGTGGTTCTTTCTTCTAGATGTGTTTGTGGCAGCCATAAAGAGGCAAGGTGCATCTGTCCGTGTCCATCCTGCACAGGTGGCCATTGGTGGCAAAGATGGTGCTGGCCATGCCTGTGGGACCAGGTGGGTGGGTGAGGTGAGCGGAGGTGACGATGGGGCCAGGGCCATAGATGCATGTGCAGGGAGGTGCCTTGAGCCAGGCCCGCCCAGGGCTGTCAGAGCTTGTGATGTTCTGAGGTAAGCTGGACCCGTGTTTCAGTGTGGAAATCTCCTGCGTGTCTAACCTTGGAAAGCTAAAGCTGGCCACAGCGTGTGTGGTCAGTGAGTATCTCTGAAGCCTGGATGGGCCTGGGGCTACCAGCTTGGAGTCTCTGGACTGTAGTGCGACGTTGGTTGGAAGCTTGTGGGCAGCAGGCCTCCCAGAGGGATGGGCCAGGGATGGGCGAGCAGGGGTTGTTCCCTCTCTGCTTTGCCCAGCTGGGTGGACAGTGGAGCGAGCACCCATTCCCACATGAAGCTCCAGAACGAGCTGTCCAGTTGGGAGTAGAAATGTGCCTTGGTGAGTGGAGGAGAGCCAGGGCCTGTGTGCCTGGGGTTGGGGCAGGTCTGAGCAGCTCAGGCAGCTCTGCAGAATATCTGCTGATACAGTGCATGACTCTGCGGGCATTGACCTTTCGTCCACCTTGTGGACAGCCTGCCAGTAAGTTGCCCGACTTGCTCCCTCCATGCTGGCCAGGTAGGTGGTCAACAACCCCTGTTGTTGAGGAGACTGAACAAGGACCAGAGAGGGTCTGTCCAACTGAAGACGAGGACCCAGGAGGAAGGGAGCCTTAGGGCGGGGTAAGGTCATAGGTCAGCTTGTCTGTCAGGGAAATTGATGTCTTTTATGGAGATGAGCTGAGGCCAGGGGGAGGCTGAGGAACTTCCTGCCTTCACTGACCCCATGGGGGTGGTGGCCAGGTGGGCAATGCCTGAGACTAGGAAAGGGCAGTCTGAAGGAATAAGAAACAGCCCCAGTGTCCACAGCGGGGGTCAGTAGTGCCTATTCCCACAAGTCAGACCAAAAACCTCATTATTCATGAAAGAATGAGTAGAGAGCTTGCAGGATTTGGTCACAATAGTGGGGATGGACTAATTCTAGACTAAACATTGTTTTGGACTTGCTGAACAGGGCTTAAAAAGTGGGCTCCCTGCCACCACTGAAGGATCAAACTGGTTCCAGGAAACTTAAATGCCTCCCAGAACAAAGTTCAAGAATACTTACAAGCACACAGAAATATCTACCAGCTAACAAATTAAGTAAGTGCCGACATCAGATAAAATTACCAGTCATGTAAAGAAACAGGGAAGAAACTCACAGTAAAGAGAAAATCAGTCAGGTGATACTAGTCCAGAATGGACAAAGAATTTGCAGACAAGAACATTAGATGATCATCATAACTGTCTTCTACACATGTGAAAGTAAAAGCAGAGACATGGAAGTTATAAATGACCCCAAGAGAACTTCTGGAAATAGAAACCTCAGTTCCTCACATGAGAGATCCACTGGGTAAGACTGATATTATAGAAGAAAAGTTTATTTTTTATTTTTTTGGTTTTTCTGGTTCACGGCAAAAGGAATGTCTATGTGAGAGCCGGGTGTGGTGGCACGTAGCTATAATCCGGTTACCTGGGAGGCTGTGGCTAGGAATCACTTGAGTATGTGTATGCGGTTTGAGACAACCTTGGGCATAATAGCAAGACCTAGTCTGTAGAAACAAACAAAAATAATTATGTGATATAAATTCAGTTTTTTCTGAAATTTAAAAAAAATGTGTGATTTTCGTACACTATTGGTCACATTTGTGTGGTTGTACTGTACCCCTTAGTTCCTACTCCACCTTCCCGTTCCCCTTTCCCTCCTCCATTCACTCCAACTCCAGCTCACCGGTCTTCTCTTTTTCTGGAACAAAGTCCTTTTCTGGGGTGTGAACTTGCCCTCCTGGATGGGAACAGAGTAGGCTGCTGGGATCTCCAGGAGCCTGCTGAGGCAGATAGTCAGGCCAAGCATGTCAGGAACTTGTTGTCAGGCAAATATGCGGTGGCTTCTCCAGGCTCCTTTCTGGTGCCTGTCATGTGTTGCTGGTTCTGTGCCATGTGGTTCTGATATCTGGGTTTGGGAGTCCAACTCCCAGCTGCTGCTGGTGGAGGGGTTCCCTGCTGGGACAGACTTCTCCAGGTGGTGAGTCCAGCTCCTCTCCTCTCTTGTCAGCAGCTAGAAGAAAAGTTTAGCGAGCAGATTTGACCCGGGGTAGTGACGCAGTTGAAAACGGAATAGGCGCCAAAATGCCTTGGTGGGCAGACTCTGAAAGAACCACGAGAGAAAATGGGGAGCGGAAAGAGAGCATGGAGATAAAAGAAAGGAGTGAGAAAACAAGGAAAGAAAGGAGATGAGAATGGTGGACTGTGAGAACAGGCCCACGTGCCCAGGCTGGGCAGAGGCCCCCTGGAAGAGTGAGCTGGAGGTGGCAGGGAGCCATGGTGATCGGTAGAAGAGTGACCAGTGGTAGAGAGTGTGGCACTGCAGCAAGGTGGCAAAGTGAGCTGGTACCTGGAGATGGCCAGGGATTTGGAAAGCTGGTTTGTGCATCAGCCATTGTGGAAGAAGTTCGGAGCACCTTGGAGAAGCGGAGCAGCTTGGAACACCGGAGAGGGAGAAGAAGCGAAGATGCTGGAGAAAGACTTTGCAGAGTGCCTGCCTCTGGCTGGAAGGGGCAAAGGGCACCATCTTGGACATGTGTCTTTGGGACCTTTGGGACCGAGAATGGTGACTGGAATCAGGTAACGGCCACTTGTGGCTTTAAGGCCTTTTCGTTTCCCTGCTTATTTTCCCTTGTAAACAGACCCTGTTGTTGAACTGCGTTTTTGATTGGCAACTGGTCCACGCAAGTGATGTGGACCTGTGGCTTGTTGGTTGACAGCTTCTGCCCCTTCTGATTTCCCATTGAAGGCAGAGATGCAGAGGTCCCTATCGCTGGACTGCAGACCGACCGGCCTCCCCCTACGCCACTCCACTGCCTCCTCCGGCCTCGTCCTCCTTGCTTCTTCTTCACCCCTCCCCTCCCCTGCTTGGCAGAGGAGCTCTTGGTTCTCCCACAACCCCCTGGAGCCTGAGCTGTGCCCTCCAGGTTCTGTGGGCGACCGGTCCGGGGGAGTCCATCTGAAGGAGCATGCCGGCTCTGGTGTAGAAACTAATTTTTTCCCTCACGCCAAGCCTCCCTCCTTGGAGGGTGGGCGGGATGGGCTGTCTCGGTGTGTGATGCTGCAAGCACTGCCGTGTGGTCTGTCTCTAGTTTTACCCCACGAGGACTTGAGCACAGCTCTCCTCAGCCTTCCTCACGCACACAACCATCTCTGAGATGCACCGTCGCAGCCACAACCACCAGGATCCCCCGGGGAAGCTGCAGGCAGCCTCACCAAGTCGCCATGCATTTTGACTCCAAGACACCGGGAGGCCAAGGGTGTCGCTGTCACATGTCTGGAAGCAGCACTCAGCTTGGAAGCGCTGGTCCGGTGTCGGGGTTTCAGGGTTGCACATTTGCCTGCTCGGTGTTTTTCCCGGCACATGACTGAGCCCAACACATGTGACAGCGGTTACCTCTGTCCTTTTGAATGGAGACGCACCCGAATCCAGCAGAGGAGGCCTCAGGAGCTGGGCCTCGGGACCCGGGGAAGCACGTGCAGGGAGCATGCTGTAGGGGTGTTGCTGGACAAGAACAATTTGGGACCAAGAGGAGAGTGACCAGCACGACAGTCTGGTGGCGGCTTGGACAAGGGGAATGCCTGCTGGTGCTTGTTGCAGGTTTGCAGCGATTCTCGCCCTGGTCATGGGTGTTCTGACGGACACATGTCTGTGTGCACGTGTGTGCACGTGTGTGCACGTGCATGTGTGTGCGGAGTTGGCTGGGGCAGTCGCTGCAGGAGCAGCTGCTTGTGAGCGGTGGCCTTCTGTCCTGCCTCCCTGCAGCCCATGGGGACATGGCTCCTCCCTGCTTCCCGTCTCCTGAGATCCAGTGCTCCCTCTGCGTTGCTCGTGTCACAGAACGATGTGTCCAGTTATTACAGGGCTCAGGGGGGAGCTCAGTTATCGTCTCCTTTGTTTTTTTTTTTTGAGACCAGGTCTGGCTATTTTTGCTTGTGGAACCTCAGCTCACATTGCCCCGGGGTACCACTGACTCAAGCGATCCCCAGCCTCAGCCTCCCAGGTAGCTGGGATTACAGGTGCATGCCACCACGCCCACATATTTTTTTGGAACTAGGTCTCACTACGTGCCCCCAGCGGAACTCAAACCGTGATCCCTGGTCCCTGGCTGCGGCTTCCTAGTCTGCCGCTTACAGGTATGCGCCACCATGCCCGGCCGTCTCCTTTGTTGTAGTTGCTGCTGGACGAGTGTGTACAGCTGGACGGTGATCTCAGGCAGAGTCATGGCCGCCCTCGCTGTCACACAGGTGCTCCGTGGGGGCGTCAAAAATACATGAGACACGCCTTAGACAAAGGAACACCTTTTTTTTTTCAATCGACGAGCAATATTTTATTCTATGAATGTATGCACAGATTATTGACCCATCACTTACTGAAGTACATTTGTATTCTTTTCAATTTGGGATGATTATTAATAGGTCTGCTATAAACATTTATGCACAACACTTACTTCACATATTATTATTTAATATTTTATCTCCATTTTACTTTTAACATTCGAAATTATGACTTTTTTACAGAACCCAGCAATGCGATCTTTCTTTCTTTCTTTCTTTCTTTCTTTCTTTCTTTCTTTCTTTCTTTCTTTCTTTCTTTCTTTCTTTCTTTCTTTCTTTCTTTCTTTCTTTC
>PVHY01025706.1:0-18072 GCA_004024945.1 Uropsilus gracilis
TTTTTTTTTTTAATAGACAGCCCTTACTTTTCACTGACTTAGGAAAGCACATCTATGTCACTTTCCATATAAGACCTTGGGAAAATCGTATGCTAGTTCAATTCTCAACTTGCTTTAAGAAAATTAGTCACCTTCAGTGTTCAGCAGGATGTCTTTATGGTATGTATTTGGAATCATATCAACCCTGAGGACTGTTGGGTAATAAGTTACTATGGGAAGCTTGAGCAAATTTACCATCAGTTTTGTCTAAGAAAGTTACTTCATTCTGAGGATCATTGGCTGAACTTAGAAATACCTGTGAAAGGGTTTTGGGGATTAAACTAGATTATGTATGAAAAAAATGTTAATGGATATAAGAGGAGCTACTCATGATTTAGAATCATTTATGTCAAATTGCTGCAAAAGCATTAGATAATAACATTTTCTGACTCTGTCACTTCTCTCAAATTGCTAACATTAGTCTTCCCTGGGTAGACTGGAGAGGAGGTAAAGGAAAAAGGAAACAAAGTGAGAATATAGGTAAATGGAAAATATATTCTGACCTGAAGGCAAAAACAAACATAAACAAACACGGATCTTTCTGTATATCACTTAAATGATTCCAAAGAATCCAAAGAAAATTCAAAGGCCGTGAATTACAACTGGCATTTTTTATGTCAACTTATTTCAGTTGTCATGGAAACTGGCCTATTTTTGCAGAATTTCTAGGTACGATTTTTTTAAAAGCTTGAGAAATGTGTTTCACTATAAAGCCGACACAAAGGCTGTGATTGACACTGAGAGGGGGGAAACGAGCCAACAGAAATTTTGTGGTAAAATAATTCCCTGAAAATTATTTGCAGCTCAGCTTGCATCACTAAAGAAATAGATTTGAAGCTCTTAATACAACTCATGATAATGAGTCTATAAAAAGATGAACTATTCCGGAGTAACAATGAAAATGATGGTGATAATAAACGTTGAAAGGGAACGATTATTTAGTAAGAGAGTCAATTTTGAGTAGTGGAAATGTTTTATGGCGAAAAATTTCAGTTGGATCACAGCATTTGTGGAGGCGTCTTTCTAGAGACTTTTAGCCACGCCAGTGTATTTAATGTCCTTGAAAGCCCTAGGACGTCGTTCATAAGTGTTTCATCTGCATTTCAGATGAGGAAAGTAAGGCACAGTCTTTGCAAGACGTAAGAGGATGGATCAGAGCACGGGTGGGTCACACGCAGACCTCCCTGTTGGCTCTGAAGCTTTGAGCAAGATGCTCCACCTCCCTCAGCCTCAACTTCTCATCCGTCAATTAGGACCCATGATTCTCCTGGCTGTGGTGGGGCCTGACTTAGATAATGTGCCAAAGCCCTCCGGAAAAGGCTGCAGTGCCTGACATCATTATGCATCCATGGGAGATACTGCAATGTTCGTTTTGATAAATCATTGTGTAATTAATATTAATTACATCATGTAACGCTACACCATCATATTACTGTAGGAAGACTAGCATGATCAGCATTACAACATGAAAACCATAATGACTATTTTCCACACAAAGAGATAGTCAAAGATAGCCTTAAGTTTCTTCAGAATGTTCTTGAATTCCTGGCAGGAGTGGCATTCATCCTTAATTTGGAAGCTGGTTGGATGGTGGGTAAGTAGGAGAAGGTTGTGGGGTGAGAAAGGTGAGGAGGTGAATGGAATTAGGCTTTGAATAATAGAACTGCCAAATGCCTTCCTCCCCGGTGGTTTTATGGTAAAAAAAAAAAAAAAATCACTCGAACAAGTTAATCCTGTGACAGAGGAGAAAAAGTCACACTCCCCTTTGTCATTTTCTCGTCTGTCCTAATTCTAGTCTGGCCCTAGGAAACAGCCCGCGTGAATCTTGGCAAGATAAAGATGATGATGTTGAGTGCGAAAGTGATCTTAGAAGCCCAGGATTGAAACTCAGACAAGGCAACCACAGGAAAGGAGGGCCGAGAGGTTAGCAAGGCAAGGCAAGCTAACAGAGGCAGAGTCCTGGAGATGGAGCTCGCAGGAGGCTGCTAGGGATTAAGTAATGGACATTAGTCACTGTCACCCAGGAGTTACAAAGGAGGAAAAGCTGACACCCTTGATTGTCCGAGGGTTTTCATACTGTGGAGCAGTACAGGGGATTCTCTTTATCCGTTTCTTGTTAGAAGCTATTGTGTGTCCCGAAAACACAACAGAAGGTGCAGAGAGCAAGAAATACTATACCCCCAATAGGGACCTGACTTGTAGCACTGAAGGAGTCACCTGAGGATAGTGAGGACTGGAGGCTTTTCTGAGCCCCAAAGGCTGCAGACCACAGGGGAGAAAGAGACCCAGCTTTGCCTCAAGAGGACAGGGACCCCCACCGTGGCACGTTTCTGTGTGGCCTGGAGCAGATGAGTGGAACAGGAGAGCTGACTTTACTCACCGGTGGACCCAGAACAGCAGGCACGCACTGCTTTTGGCCCAGGGTGGGGGCGAGGCTGGGAAGGTGCTTTGCAGTAGGGGAGGCAGTTCCAGGACTTAGAAGCTCCTGTCGGGCTGGTCCTCCCCGCAGCCCAGCTCAGCCCTGCTGCCAATACCAGCTCTGTGGCCGCGCCTGTGCCATCTCCCTGCTGTCACTGGCTGGTGCGTTCACCATCGCTGCAGCCACGGGAAGCCCCGGGGAGGCAGAGGGCAGGTTTCAGGTCCACCACAACATACGGTGTGCTCACACCTGTGCCGTGGCTCATGGCCTCCTGGTATTCAGAGACACGACAAATAGAGGAAAAGTCTCTTGGCTATTTGCTCGGAAGGCTGGCACAGGAAGAAGACAGACCTGGGGGGAGATCTTTTCCCTGGCCATGCCTGGGGTTTCTGGCCGAAAGGAATACTATGACTGAAGTTAGGCCAGAGGGTTTGCCAAGGGTTCGCCAAGTAGCAGTGAGCATGTGGATGCCAGGCAGCATTCAAAACACGGGCAGAGAGATCTTAAGCAGAGTAAGGGTGAGGTCCTTTGCCCACGGATATCTGCATTTTATTGGGGAGGACCAGCAGGCAGCAAGGAGGCAAACGTAGTCAGAGCTAGGAGTTCCATGGTGAGACGATTACAGGGTGATGTGGCTGTGCAAGAGATGCAGGTGTGAGGTGTTACCTAGACCGGGTGGTCAGGGAAGGTCTGACATCTGAACATCCTGAGAAGTGACTCATAGTAGGAGGAGTTAGAACCAACAGTTGTCTTTCTTTCCTAATTCCTACTATTTTGGAAGGACCTAAAGCAACTTTTCTATTGTGTCCACCATCTGCTCAATTCATAGCATCAAACAGGGCTCTTTTCTTCTCTACCACAGGACTTGAAAGTCCCAACTTCTCCATCCTCAGGTCTATGGTCAAGTCAAAATGACCCACTTATCTTTAGATGCATCCCTATTGGCACTTGGCAAATCTTTTAGGTAATTTCAACTAGTGAGAATTCACAGTGTTTGGTACTGTTCACTACCTTGGGTGGATATGCAGACACGCATAGGAGAAGGATGTGGGTGTATCTCACACACCCCACTTTGTGTCTCTATTTGAAATTTGCGTAATAATGGAAAGAAACAGGTTGATATCTGTTTTCTGTTTTTTCAAGATGTTCACATTCTCTCAGAAGAGCAGAAGCTTTGCAAGACACAAACAACTTAACTTCCATCAATGGGCAGACAGATGAAGAAAACGTGATATACAGAGTCATGCCTCACTCAGTTTCAGGGACAGTCTAAGAAGTGGACCAATGGGTGACTTTGTAGTTGTGTGAACATGACAGAGGGCGATTTCACAAATCTAGATGGTCAGTCAACTGCACACTTAGACATCGGTGGCTTGGCTTGGTGGAACCACCATCATACATGCCACCTATAACTGACCAGGACATGACGAGTGATGTGTGACTGTACAAGCAGGCAAAGGGACACTATTCAGTCCTAAAAGGGGAGCAAATGCCACTATTTATGATAACGGGGATGAACCTTTAGAATATTGTGCTAAATGAGATGTAAGGATAAATACTACAGGATATCACTTATATGGAATCTAAAAAAATCACCCCTACATGCAGAGGTGAGCAGGAGGGCAGGGGTGAGGAGAGGGTATGGAAAGGGTTAGTGAAGTGGGTAAAGGTGATCAGTCGGAAGGTGCAAATACCAAAATACTTTCCGGGTATGTAGGCTGTAGCAGGGTAATTAGAATTAACAAAATGGTAGTGTCGATCTGAAAACTTCAAGTAGATTGCACCATGAAAGTCTCATCCAAGAAAAAATTGTAACTGTGAGGTGATAAATGTTAACAAAACTTGTAATCATCTTGCAGTGTATATGTATATATATATATATATATATATATGCATGTGTGTGTGTATTTATATATGTTTATTGTATATATATGTCTATCTATCTATCTATCTATCTATCTATCTATCTATCTATCTATCTATCTATCTATCTATCTATCTATCTATCTATCTGTCTACCTATCTTTATCAAATCATTATAATCTACACCTAAATTACACTTTACACCTAACATGTTAATATATTAAAAAAATAATCCTGGAAAAATTCCAAAAAAATCACATAGACTTTGGAGGAGAGGGCATGGAAGTTGAAGAACTGCTCTGTGACATACTACCCCTGGAGGTGTGGGGGAATTATTGCACATCATTGATCCTCAGCTTCTTCAGCTATAAGATGAGAGTAACAACAAGTCCACCCCACAGAGTGGTAGAGAGGAAGAGATGAGGCAACTGAAGTATAACCCTTACTATGCTTGACAAAACTAACTGACCAGGATACATAAAAAGCAAAATAGAAGAAGAAGAAATCATAAAAACCATCCCTTTTACAATTGCACCAAAATAAATTAAATACTTGGGGAATAAACCTAACAAAACACATGAAAGAACTACACAAAGAAAACTTTAAAACACTGCTAAAAGAGATAGAAAAAGACATAAGGAAATGGAAAGACATTCCCTGCTCATGGATTGAAAGAATTGACATTATCAAAATGGCCATCTTACCAAAAACAATCTACAGATTCAGTGCCATCCTGACAAAAATTTCAATGACATTCTTTAAAGAGTTAGAACAAAAATTACAGAAATTCATATGAAATAACAAAAGACCTCAAATATCAAAAAAACCTCCTGACCAAAAAAAAGGAGAACGGAGGTATTACAATTTCAGACTTCAAAATATACTACAAAGTCGTAACTCTTAAAACAGCATGGTACTGGTACAAAAACAGACAATCAGGCCAAGGGAACAGAATTGAGTGTCCGGAAATAAAACCACACATATATGGTCAGCTAATCTTCAACAAAGGAGTGAAAAACTTACCCTGGAACAAGAACAGCCTCTTCAATAAACAGTGCTGAGAAAACTGGTCCAAAACATGCAAAAAAATGAATGAAGATAGCTCCCTCACAGCATGTACAAAAATGAACTCAAATGGATAAAAGACTTGCATGTAAGACTGGAAACAATAATATACATAGAAGAAAACCTGGGCAAAACCCTTCATGAGTTACAATCCAGAAATTTATTTCTGGATACATCTATAGCAGGTAAAAAAAAGTGAAGGAAAACATAAATAGCTGGGACTATATCAAACTCAAAAACTTCTGTACAGCAAAAGAGACAACAGAGAAAACAAAAGAATCCCAACCAAGTGGGAAAAAATTTGGCCCTCCATACAAGTGATAGGGGTCTGATAACAAATATACACAAAAGACTCACGCAACTTAACAAAAAGGAAGTAAAAGAACCCAGTTAAAAAATGGGGAGAAGAACAAAAAAGACACTTCTCCAAAAAGGAAATACAAATGGCCAAAAGGCACATGAAAAAATGTTCAACGTCACTAGCAATCAGGGAAATGCACATCAAAACCACAACGAGACACCACCTCACACCAGTGAGAATGGCCTACATCCAAAGAACAGGCAACACCAAGTGCTGGCGTGGATGTGGAGAGAAAGGAACACTCTTACACTGCTGGTGGACCAGTGTAAACTGGTCCAGTCACTATGGAAAGCAGTGTGGAGGACCCTCAGACTAATGGAAATGGAACTACCATTTGACCCAGCAATCATTGTTCTGGGAATCTACCCAAAGGAGACCTCAATGCTTCTACAAAGGGACACCTGTGCTCGGATGTTTACTGAAGAATATTTATAATTGCAAGGACATGGAAACAACCCAAATGTCCCAAAACAGATGACTGGATGAAAAAGATGTGGTATGTATACACAATGGAATATTACGCATCAATTAAAAATGACGGGTTTGATGAATTTATGACAACATGGATGGACTTAGAAGAAATCATATTAGCAGAAAAAAGTCAAAAAGAAAAAGAAACCAAATGGTTTCACTATTATGTGGGACATGGGAAAGATAAACAAAAAGCCACGAAGAAAAGTCAAAACACATTAACAACCAAATTAAAGTACACAACTCGGGGGGAGGAGGGTGGGTGGAACAGGGTGAGAACGGTCAGGGAGGGGGCGGTAAACCCTGGAGATCAAAAAGATGTGAAATTTATATATATATTAATTAATTAAAAATAAACAAATAAAGCAACTTTACATTCTTAGAGGAAAAAAACAACTAACTTACCAGGAACTAACATGACTATTATCTCACTTGGCAAACGAGGAAATGAAGACACCTGCTCAGGGTCACGCAGGTGCTAAACTAAAGAACCGGGATTACAGCAGGATGACGTACACTCTCTACAGTGTGAGACAGATAACAAACTGTCCATGAAGCACAGGTATTTATGTTTTCAGCCTAAAACATTTATGATCCGCCCAACACAAAGTGGGCTTTGTGAATGTCAACGGGATGATTTGTCTTACAGGAAAAATGACTAATGTGCCACTGTGCCAAAGGTTCCCACACTGGTCTACTCCCTGGTAGCTAAACTGCCATTTTATTATCAGCCTTGGGGACAAACTGAGAGCGTGAGCCGTGTCTTGGCATTGTGCATATGCTTGCTCTTTAAGCCTGGGACTGGGGAAGCACAATCATATTTATTTTAATAAAACTGCTGTATGATTTTTTGCCCTCTAATTCCCTTTGTTCTCGGGGGAAAGCAGCTGGCAGGTGGGGAGGCTTTGCGTACAAGACAAGGGGGTTCCGACAGCTTGTAGCAGGAAGGCTGAGTGAGCACAGAGCTCCTGTCACTGGTCAAAGGGAAGGAGCCTGGGCTGAGATGCCAGGCTGGTTGCCTGGCCCGGATGAACAGGTGTTGCTATCTGCCCTGGAGAGCCGCTCCCTTGCAATGACCTGAGCATGTGCAAAATTGGCAGCTGTGTGGTCCACAGGGCCTTGGCCTCTGCCATCTCATGAGTTTGTTCGCTGTCAATCAACAGCAGTTTATGGCTCCCATTCCCCAGACCGATAGGCTTCTTCCTAGGAATGCCGTTTGTCATGCTGTCATTAGGACAACTAAAGGAGTCTGCCTCCCTGGGAATGCTCTGTGGCCCCAGGGAAAGTGAAGGCCAATGAAATGTCCATAGATTGTCCGATCTAGCGGGCACATCAGCTGAGCATTCATCCAGCCAAAAGCCACCTTCCCGAGGTCCCCAGATTGCTTGTGCCAATTGCCAGTCTTGCTCCAGACCCTGCCTGCTCTATCTGACTCTTTGGATTTTGGGCCCAGGGAACTGAGTTTTTATGAAGTTCCCCCAGGTTATTTTAAGGCACAGATGTTGAGATTCAGACATGGGGAAATAGATTCAGTCATCTGAGCCACAGACCAAGAAACTGAGCCACTTAAATCTGTCCCTAAGGAAAGATAAAGACAAATCCCCAAGGTTCTGACTCTCACACCAAACCAAAGTGGGTTTTTATTGTTATTTCTTTTGTTTTATATCCTTTTCAGGTTTGTGAAACCTACAAACGTTTCTTTCATAAACTTTACACTGAGATTTGTTTACCCAGGATTTAGGCTTAGCTGGGATAGGGGATGATGAAGTGCTTTAGCAGATTTAAGTTCTATTATTGTTGAAATAAAGAGAAATAGGGGGAAATAACCAATGAAAATTTAGCAGTAATGTAAAGGAAGAAAAAGATCAATAAAATAAAGGATATGTGTTGGTTTGCGAGCTATAGATCAATTAGGAACTAACCAATGTGCAGCCCAGCTAAGGGAACTTATACAGAGACATGGGTTGTGTCTATTTTTTAGAGTATAGAAATATCTTCTGTGTGCCAATACTCCAAAATACTTTCTTTCCAGAACCCTATATAATATCCATACCAGATACATGTAGTATGCCCATTTAAGAGATGAGATTCAGGGCAGTAAATAGACTTTTCTATGTCCAGTTAACAATTGGCTCAAAAGCAAAATATATTAGCAAGTGCATTACCACAGCAACATTCTGAGCATTTACTTTGGGCAAGTACCTCGCCAAACACTTGACAAAATTTGTGTCAACGAATCCTCGTGTACCTGTCTAATTTAAGCCTTGTCAGAGCCCTACAGGGACATGCAGCAGTAGCCTGTGATGGTGAAGAAACTAAGGGAGAAGGAATGAATCACCTTTCATTCACTCCTCTACTCTTCAGCAGACATTGAGCTTTTTGGTTCTGGACATTTATTTTATGCTCTGGAGATACAGAAGAAAGGTACATGTCTGCTTCCATAAAGATCCCACTTGCTAGGGGGAGAGATACACACTACGTAATAAAATACACACAAAACAGCAAATACAGCTATACATTGCTATGAAATGAACCCACCATGAGCAGCCAGGCCATGGGGAGTGATGGGTTAGGATGTGTGATCGGCTCCAGACAGCGGTCAGAAACGAATGAGACATGAGTGAAGACCGAAAGGAGGTGAAGAAAGAGCAGGTAGCTGATCAGGGGAAGAACAAGCACAAAGGCTCTGAGTGTGAGCACGTGATCTGGAGCTCTGCTCTCCACCCTGACCCTCACACCAGCCCAACGCCAAGAACCAGGAGCAGACAAGTGACAAAGGAGAGCGGTGGGGATGAGGCAGAGAACGGGCCGGAGGTAATGTGTGTGGTAGGGAGAATCCGCTGACTCTGCGGAGGAAGGAAGACACCAGAGGCTTTTAGTAGAGAGCGACAAGGCAGACTGATCCAACACTGTGGGGCAGAATCACTTAGAGACAGCGGGCAGAACTACCCAGGGTCATACAGCCGTCACCTGCTGGGGGGCAGGGGTGGGAGAAGCCATTCCAGCTTCTACGTCTGGCTTATTCGACAGGTGGAGCTGGTGACTCTCACCCTGGTGGCTCCTGCACTCAGTTTCCCTTCCACACACCTGAGGAAGGGTCTGGCTGGCAGAAGGAGCCCGCTGGGCTGCCGGGGCCAGGGCCTCAATAGCCACACTCACCTTGGACTTCTCTTGGTGCAGCTCTATCTGGATGTCTGTGAGCTTGGTCCTGAGGTCTTCGTTGGCAGCTTGGAGGGCGACAATGAGTGCCTCGGGCTTCTCGCCCTTATTTCGCCCTTTCTTGGACATTGTTCCTTTCGAAGTGGAGTCTGTGAGTTTGAATTCCTTCAGACAGGGGCCGCCATGTTACTGCTTCTGATCCCAGAGCACGAGGGTTCAGCATCTACAGCGTGGTGCTCCTTGCCAAGGTCCCCTCAGCTGCTGCCCTGAATGCCCTGAGGATGGGAGACAGCAGTTACTGAACTGGCGCAGTCCTCGGCCAGAGCTGCCAGGGGGAGACGCCTCCTCGGGGGTGTTCCCATCCCCAGCATCTCCCACCCACTTTCCACAGCGATGTATTCAAAGGGCTAGGCAGAGCATATCATGACTCCTTCGGAGGCTTAGGACCACATCTCTCCCGCTGTGGTGCTCTCCAAGCCCAAACACATCCTTCTCATCACCTGCCACAAGTCACTCCATGCACTCACTCAACCTCTGGCCTCCAGGAGTGTGTCCCAGTGTTCTGTTGCTTTCTCTTTCCCGTCACACCACGACGGTTCCCATTCTCTCTCTAGTCTCCATTCTTGTCCCAGCCTCCTCACACGGTTCTCCCTTGTGCCTCATCCTCACACCCTGCCACACAAACCAGCTGAGCTGATTAAGTTTTGTGACTCCTTCAGATCTCAGTTTCTCTGTCCCTCCCTCTTGAAGCATGCTTTAGGCTATTATAGACCCGTATTATTAAATTGTGGTCACCTCAATGAACCTGTGAAGCTTGGTGAGGGCAGGAATGTATCATCCTAATTTGCAACTGACCTTTCAGGATCTGTCATAAGGCCTGGGACATACCAGGTACTCAGTATTCGTGAAGTCTCCTATGTGCTGCTGACCTCATCATCAGGAACCCCAATTTTAGGAAAACCTGATATGTGAAGACTTAGAATTAGACAGCCGTGAGAAGTGAAGATTAATTATAAATGAACTACGCAGCTAGTTGGGTCACTCATTTATTTGTTCAATCTGTATTGGCAGAGTTCCTTCTCGATGCTGTAAAGGCACAATATGTTCAAACTGAAAACTAGACCAGAGTTCCAAGGCAAAATGAAACCAAATCTTTTCTTTCTCTCTTCCTCCTTCCCTTCTTCCTTCCCTACCGCCAATTTCATCATCATTCTCATCAGTACCACCATCTAGCTTGCAAGTGCCTTTAAAAATAGAAACACTAGCAATTTCAGAAACGTAGAAAAGGACTTTCCCTTCCAGTGGAGCCAGTAAGGAGGCCTCCTTGAAGAAGGCAGCACTGATCTGGAACTTGAGGATAAGTAGGATACTAAGAGATGGAGAAGTAGATGAGGCATCTTGGGTGAAAGACATGGCCGGTGCTGAGGTACAGCTAAGGGAAGGCACAGTCATTCTTTTGTGTGGGAGATGGTGGATTGATTCATTACAATATGGTTGATGGGAAGTGAGGCTGAAAATGTTGCTTGGAAATGATAGCTTGTGGGAGAGCTGGGATGACAAGCTTAGCATTGTAGAATGCTTTTTGCTTTCTGGTTGTTTTGTGAGCTGTTTAAATTCTCAGCCAAAACTGACAGAACAGTTTTTCTGGTCAGCGTGAGGGAGATAATGGCGCCAGAGAAACCTGGAGGTGACCAGGTTTCTGAACGCAAATGAGATGAAGGCCTGAAGAGAATAGTGGCGAAAGGAGAGTCAAAAAGAAGGAGGCAGTTTACACCGTCACCCTCAGACACATGTGAATGCAAAGCCATCAAAGCCAACGGGGAAACAACAGAAACCTACAGGCTGTTTCCCACGCAGTCTCTCAGAAACCGGGCTCCATGAATATGGCGGTGTTGGATCCACACCCCAAGGAGAAGCCTGACCGACCGATCACCCATATGTCTCCACAGCTGCTGGGCTCTCGGGCCCTGGTATTCAGCCTTGAGGACCATGAGGGGTCCCAGGCTTTCTGCCATCCTCCCTACAAGCACTAGGCCCACAGCCTTTGGAGTGTGTCTCCAGGGGAAGGAGTCCAGGAAAGGTTAATAGAAAGGGTGGTGTTAGGGGGAAGGAAGGACCAGCCTTTCTCCAGCGATTACACAACTGTCTGCCATACTCCCTTCTCGGTCACATGCTAGAGTCCTTCATGCTTATTTCACAGTCTTGCCAAATCACGAAAGTCTCCGGTTGGGAGGCTTTTAGAGGCCAACGTTCTGTACCATTAGAATTGAGGTTAATTCACCGAGCATTTATTGACGATTGCTCTTAGGTCATGATTCTGGTGGTGTCGTCTTATCCAAGAAGGTACAAATAGCCCAGAAACATTTTAACATCCATCTACAGTTTCTATGGTTCACACATCCTAAAACACTCCACAAAACTTTGTCAGAAACGCGACACATTTGGTGGAGAAAATACGGTTCCAGTGAGCGTTGTTCTTGTTTTTTCATAGATGTTTAACATTATTAGCATCATTGTTACCCTCAGGCAGCTTCTAGCCTGTAGACAAACATCAAAAAGGAGAAAACAAAAAATAGAAAGCAGCGGATGATACACACTCGGTAATGCTGACGGAGTAGCTTTCAGCAAGCTAAGACTATATGGAGATAATAGGTAAATGGAACAGAAAAGTGGAATATGGAAAACAAGAGAAGAAAGGAGTAACTGAGAGCAAGCTGAGAATACATGGCAACAACAGCAAAGTGGAATGTGAGCTGAATCTGATTGATAGTGCCATCTTATGCCTTCTTACTCTGCATCAGGTCTTGCGCTAAGGGACACTAGCTTTAGGTAAACCCCTTCAAAAATTTACTCATTTTTAGATTTAAAAAAAAAACAACCCTCTAGAGAAGTAACTTGAAAAAAATATTACACTGCTAGGAAATGTCAGCTTTGCATCTTAATACACATCTGTCAGTCTCCAAAATCTGTCAGCTAGAATAACACTTTCGTAAAGAAAGGACAGAATCTGCTCTGTTGTCATTAGGCTAGAGATACAGCAAAGGCATGAGAATGTCAGCTGGGGACCAGCCTACAAGACAGGATGACACAAAGTCGTGCTTAGGAATTGGGAATTTGAGATCAGAACTGACTTTGCATTCAACTTCCTGGTTGCACATTCCTGAGAAATCAAATTCTTCGGGCTTCTGTTCCCTTACTGGAAAATGGGTGAAGGGGTATATTTGCCTGAGTTTTTACAAGGAATACATATGCTAACATATGGCAGGTGATTAGCGAATTGTTATTATTACCATTGTGATTATTTTTGCCGGATCTAATCATCCGTCAAGAGCCAGTTTCTATTTGAAGGGAAGAAGGATTTGGCTTAGCACTCATTTCTGTTAAAAAACAATGGGGCAAAAAAGCACAGAGCTCCAGGGAAAGACTAAGGGATCCACGACAATGCTTGTGGGTAAGTCAGATCCGCATTGACAGCCATCAGGCCCCCCCAGGAATACTGGCGTGGAGATGGTTCTGCCTTAAGCTACAAGCTGAATAAAGTCGTTTTTAATCTCAGAATTTCCAATACGTCTGTCACCTCTGAGTTATGATGTGGAAAGCAAGAGTAATATGAAACAGCTAGTGTCACATGAAGCTCCACACTGCTCCAGAATTAATATTTGGAAATGTCCCCTCCACTAAACTAAAGCCTTGTTAGTTTGTCTAAGCCCTCCCCCCCAATTCCAAAGACACTGTTAGTGTTTAAAATGAAGGAATTGCAGGAATTAAACTTACTTTATTCTGGGAATGGGCACAGACATGCTATCACTTCTTCAGTCCCGCTTTATAAAGGAAGCACGTCTCATTGTACATCCATGAACTTGACACAATGATTTACTAAAAGGAGGGGGCTGCTTTATAAGCCAGTACAAACTTAGGGCTCTAGTGTCTCTAAAGGAAATGTGGTGGTGTGGCCGTGGTGTGAGCTGTATGGTTGTTCTACGTGTTACAAGCAAATGAAATTTTCTGCAATGCTGCTGATCAGCATAGTAATTACGTGTCTTCAGGACTGCAAGGTGCCAGCAGATGTCTCTTTGTGTTGGTTTTTCTCTCCCCTGTTCTTTGAGCATACTGCCCTCTGTACCACACAGCAATTGCTATTATTATATGTATGAAATAATATATAAAGGAAATTGAAGGTTTGTGACTCCTGATGGATTTGGTTTTAGGATCTCAGATTAGAAATTAGATCTCAACATCACAAAGCGTTGTGTAGAAGAGAACGCTTGTATACCTACCTGCACACATGCAAGAGACGTCTAACCGTTTTAAGGGAGCAAGTGTCAGGAAGACTCACTAGCGTGATTTCTAAGGTTAAGTTCCAGAGCAAAGAGGATTCATCGAGAACTTATCCTCTCTGCAGCCCCTTACATAGCTCATGCTGCTCCTAGCTGGTGAACTCCTTCCCATCCTCAAATGCTTGGTGAACTCCCTCCTCCTCATCTTTTAGAGTCCAGATTCTATCCTATCACTTTCCTCCACACCTGTTCACCATCTCCTGCTTGGAATAAATTATTCCCCCATCCAAGTTTCTATTTTAACTTTGAAGACACTTCTTACAGTATTCATTATACAGTTATTAATTTATTCCTTCATCAACTCACAAACATTTATGAAACATCTGTGAGTCTGTGCAAAGCAAGAGAGAGGAGTTTATCTCTTCCAGAGGAGAAAGCAGCAGCTTCAAATAAAAGGTGAGACTCATCAGAGTCTTGGTGGATCAAGAAAGAGTCCTCAGGAAAAGTGATAAATAACTAAGATCTGGATGAGGAGCAGGCATCATCAGTCAGCAAATGGTTAGAATGGGAAAGAATGTTTTAGGTTGGAGGAATACTGAGAATAAAGGTCTAGAAGTAATGAATATGAGTGACCCTCTGGAGAAAACTACAGTGACTGGGAAAACAACAAGAGATGAGGAAAGCAGGCAGGCCTCAGCGGTGGAGATTATGAAAGCAACGTCAAGAATGTGGATTTTGGGGAGGGGAGGTGGTGGGTGACCCCCCAGGGACCGAAATGATGTGAAAAAAATATATATATATGCATAAATATATATATACATATATATGTATAATATAATTAAAAATAAAAAATAAGAAATGGATGTGGATCTAGATTATACTTCAGTAAAGAGCTATTTTAAGTTAAAAAAATTCAGACTTTATCCTCACAGAGCCAGATGTGGGGTCTTCAAATACGGGAGGGTTTCAAGCAAGGAAAAGTCTTGGCCACACTTAAGCTTCAGTAATAGTCTTAGTACAGACACTGGGCTGGGCCGCAAGGTAGATACAAAGGCAGGATGGGAAGAATAGGAGACTGAAGCTACAATCCAGGTACATTAGAGTTATTCTTTAGGTGACTGAATTCCACTCAAGGATAAACTGTGTCTTGTTTCATTTACATTCATCTAGACACAAGGAAACACTGACCACGAGAGGAGAATATTTAGCAGCATCTATAGTGATAATTTAGAACAAGGCTGACTTTAGAAAATTTCTTCTCCTTTGTGGGACTCTTGAATGGATACTTTGATTTCACACAGAAGCTAAAATTTGATGTAGCCGTTAACTATGCAGTAAAATTAAATGATCTCTTAAAATGTACTTTGTATACTGCTGCTTTGTGAGGCTTGCTGCTCTCTGTCATACTCCCAGGCCTATTTTATCCTTTCATCACTCAGTAGGTCACCTGGAGTGGTGTTGGTTCTGGTCTGGTTCTGGGAGGCTTTCGTAGGATGCGTTTAATAAGTCTCTCAGCGCTACATCTTTTCTGAGTTCAGAAGAGTTCACAGTTACCACAGAGCGAAAAGGAACAACTTCACTGGTCACAGGGACACATCTCAAACAAGGCCGGGGATCATTACGTAGTGAAGGTCAGGCAGAGGAAAACAGGCATGATCCCGGTCTAATGAGGTAACTGCTCCCCATGAACAGTAAATGAAAAGCAAACTGGTCTACAAAACTGAAGAAAATAATCCACATGGTTGAAGGCAGTGGTCTTCAGAGACCTGCACATGAAGTGACAGCAAGCTTTTCTACTTCAGGTATAAGTGAAACATAGGTCACCTATTCTGTTGTTTCCTTGGTGACCGCTTTCAAAGACCTTGAATTACAAAAACGCAAAACAAAAACATAAAGGCACCTTTCACAAAGTTCCAGACAAGAGCAGACATTTCTTTGTAGAAGAGGCGAATAATGTATACCTGCTCTGAAAAAAGAGCAATTTCTGAATAAGACTTACACAGATTAATAGTATTTATGTTAGAACGCATTAAAAGTTTTAATAATTGCCAGATAAAATATACAATTCCATTATAAGGAATTGCATTTAATTTTCCACACTGCACCAAAGAGAAATCAGAGATCAATATTTCCTCCACGTTATAATATAGTATAATGAAGTACAGTAAATTACAGAACCAAGTAGCTATTTTTTAACATTTTAGGATCCTGTTTTTAATTCTGACACAGAGGTCAAAGCTTATCTACATTCATTTTTTTTTAAATTCATTTTTTAAAAATTCATTTTTTAAAAAAGCTTATCTACATTCAATTTTTAAAATTTATATCATCATTTTTATGATGATATAAATTTCATCTCATTGTAATCCCAAGGATTTACCCCCCTCCACCTTCCCCCCTTTTCCCTCCTGCCCAAAGTTGTGTGCTTCAGTTTGGTGCTTAGCTTGTTTTGACTTTTCCTCAAGGTTTTGTTTATTTGTTTACTATATTTATTTTTAATTGATGAAATCTTGAAAGCAAGATGCTTAGGTCGACAAGTGGAAGGTCGTCAAACTAATCTCAACTTGGATCACATGCTACAGGAAAATTACTTCAAAACAGATCAGCCTCTATCTCTTGAACCAGAATTAAAGGTATTTTGTTAAAGTTGAAGATGATACAATATGTATCTAGCAAACAAAACTGCACAGACTATGTACCCAAAATGTGGGACACACACACACACACACACACACACACACGAATAACAGTGTCATGAGGATGAGGACTGGGTCTCATTGGCCTCTTGTTGAATCCCAATGCCTCGTATAGCACCAGGCACAAAGTAAATTCTAAATAAATATTTTCCTTCTAGTTTTATTGGGATATAATTTCTATAACAGTCTCTGCTTAAGTATACAGTGTTATCATTTGATTTATGCTGTGAAATGATTATCATAATAGGGTTGGTTAATGTCTACATCATTCCACACAGTTATACTTTTTATGTGGTAAGATGTTTTAAAATTTACTCTTTTAATAGCTTTCCTATACATAATACAGTTAAGTTAATGGTAGTCACCATATGTAGATAACATCCCCAGAAATTATTCACCTTATAACTGGAGGTGTCTACCTTTTGCTATATTCACATCTGAAGGACAACAGTGCCTTTCTTTATTATTTGTAATTTTATTCCTAAAACGTTATTCCACAACTTAGTGGAACAAAATTTCTAGACACTCGATAGAAATATACTTCAACATCACAAGATTTCAGACATTCATCACGATGTAGGTAGAGCATATGTATACATTTATCAACCGTTTGCTTTGAGTGGTATAATCATAACTGAAATGTCTCAAAGTTTTTCTTCTCTAAGATGTCTGCAAGAACTGTGTAACTACACATATATAGTCAACTAATCTTTGACAAAGGAGTGAAAAACATTAGAACAAAGATAGCCTTTTCAATAAATGGTGCTGGCAAAATTGGACTAAGACATGCAAAAAAATGGACCAAGACAACTCCCTCACACCATGTACAAAAATCAACTCAAAATGGATAAAAGACTTAGAGGTCAGACCTGAAACCATAATATACATAGAGGAAAACTTCGGTAAAACCCTCCAGGAATTACAATCCAGGAAATTACAATTCCCTTTCTGGAAACATCTACAGACGGCAAAAAAATGAAGGAAAACATAAACAGATGGGACGATATCAAACTGAAAAGCTTCTGTACAGCAAAAGAAACAACAGAAAACTAAAAGAAGCCCAACTGAATGGAAAAAAAAAAATTTGCCCTCCACAAGAGTGATAAGGGTTTAATAACAAAGATCCACAAGGAACTCACACAACTAAATAAAAGCAAAAGAAGCCCAACCAAAAAATGGGGAGAAGAACAAAAAAGACACTTCTCCAAAGAGGAAATACAAATGGCCAACAGGCACATGAAAAACTGCTTGATGTCACTAGCAATAAGGGAAATGCAAATCAAAACCACAATGAGATACCACCTTACAGCAGTAAGAATGGCCACATCCAAAGAGTGGGCAACAAGTGCTGGCGTGGATGTGGAGAAAAAGGAACACTCTTATACTGCTGGTGGAAATGTGAACTGGTCCAACCACTATGAAAAGCTGTGTGGAGGATCCTCAAGTTAATGAAAATGGAATTACTATTTGACCCAGCAATTGCTCTCTTGGGAATCTACCCAAAGGAGACCTCAATGTGGGTACAAAGGGACACCTGTGCTCAGATGTTTACTGCAGCACAATTTATAATTGCAAGAACATAGAAGCAATCTAAATGCCCCAAAACAGATGAATGGGTGGAAAAATGGGTGGTATAAATACACAAAGGAATATTACGCATCAATTAAAAATGACAAATTCGACGATTTTATAACAACATGGATGTACTTAGAAGAAATCATA
>PVHY01025708.1:0-18091 GCA_004024945.1 Uropsilus gracilis
CTCCCTCCCTCCCTCCCTCCCTCCCTCTCTCCTTTAGGTCCTCAGGATCCATGCTCCTGTTCCTGGGCTCACATGCCCCCTTATCCCTGTTGATGCTTATGATTCTACAAAGGGCAGTCACAGCTCGTGTAGTCCAGGGCTGGCATGAACCATGGGCAATACAGCTACTTCTGCCCTGTCAGGGGCTCCAGCTACAGTCATCAAATTGAAGAAAGAAGGCACATGAAATCTTGGGAAAGGGTTCAAGTGAGTCTGGATTATTCATCTTAAGTAATGACCAAGAGCCCCAGGAGAGGAGTTTCTGGGGCAGCAGATGGCACTGTGAGGTGTGCGGTCCCTGAGGACTGCAGGAAGGCGTTGGGGTCGCCTGTCATTCTCATCCTGGTGGTTTTATCTCAGTATTGCCCATATTAATCAGGAAAACCCACTGCAGCCAGTTTGGAACAATGTCCGTCATTTATATGTCTATTCCCCCAGCTTAGGAAAGCCTTTTATCTCAGGATTTGGTAGGAAGAACAGAGATGACCTTAGAAAAGAAAATAGTGATGAATAGAAACAATCTGCTTTTACTTGGGGAGGTATGCAGTGACCTGCCTCCCCGCTGGTGTGGTCTGCTCTTCCTAAGGTTCTCTTCAGCTGGAGGCTTCTTTCATTCCTCTGAGTCACTGCCTTGTATTGTTTGTTACGATGACTTTTTAAAGTCGCCTGTCATAAAGTCACAAGGCACTTTTATCTTTGGAGTTAAAAAAAAATCTGCAGATCAAGTTTATCAAATCTGGCGAAAGCCCTGACTCCTTGGCCACCCAGGCTGAGTGCAGTTACATAAGAAAGTCTTGGACTAACTGGCCAAGGGTGTGTTTCTCAAAACCCTCAGCTTGGTTACTGCTTTCTCAGACTCACGCACTTCTAGAGAGCTAGGGACTTCCTTTTGGGAGGAAGACTTCAAAGTGCTAGTGGCACCCAGATTAGAAGGCCTGGAGCTAACACCCAGCACCTACCTAGGTCATTAGCTGAGTTGTGTGACCCGCTGAGGCAGAGGTCAGTGCACACGCAGCTGGTAAACAAAATTAAATCTCTCTTCTGGGAGTTTGTGGGAATTGTCTCTTTTCATTGTGAGCTTTTAACATTTGTATTACTTCTCTGCATTGGCATGTTCAAAAACACTCTTCACGCATTGTGGAAATGCCTTCAAGTTATTATCTGACAATAGCTCTCCTCTTAGAGGAAAAATGCTCTAAGTGGAGAATTGAACCTTTTTTTCCTATCTGTCATTTGATCCATTCCCATTTCTGACCTCTGGCATCAAGTAGGTGCTCATTAAACATTGTCCGAGATCTTGATAAAGTTGACTTTGGTAGAGGGATGCTGGGAGATAAGGATGCTGGGAGATAAGAAAGAGTGACACTCACCCATGTGCAGCCAACATATAGCAGAGCCCATACTTAGCCCAGACCCTCTGTGGGGACCAGGATGTGTCCATGCAGTTCCCCACACAATGGAGCTTATAGTGCATCAGGGAGCCCATCTTAGCCTGTTTCTGTATCTGTGCAATGAGTCAGCTGCAAGTACATGATCTAGCATGAGCCTCTCTCCGAAGAGAGTCATGTGAGTAATTCCACTCTGCTGGGTGCTCTGTTGGCCGTGGGCCTGGCACCCTCAGGGGACACTACCATCTGGCACTAAGCAGAGTCAGACAGTGTGTTATCAGGTGAGTTTGCAGGCATGTCCAGAGGGCACAGAATGTTGGCCCAGGAAGAGAGAGTAGTTTCGTGCTTTGAGGGGAAAGAGAGCCTCTAGGATATTGCAAGTGACCCTGCCCTGGAGGAAAAAGCATACAGGAGGAAGAAACTGCAGTCAGAGGCTGGGCATGGGGGCACTGGAGAAGACAAACCGGAGGTTGGGGTGCAGGGCCATGGGAGCTGGATTCAGGTCCTGGGAATGTGCTGCCTCATCATCAGCTGTTGCTGTGCTTCTAACTGTGCCATTGCATTGTGAGCGAGGAGACAGCAACCTCTTGTGTTGTCCATGTCAGAGGTGCTGGCAAAAGAATTAGTCAGAGGGTGAATATGAGCTCACATCAAAGGCTCATCAGGATGACACGGGACAGGGATGAGGCTATGGGTGAATACCTTCACTTTGCTCCCCTGTGGTTTATGGGTAGTGAGTCTTGATTGTGGCCCCCTTTCTCTGAACTGGGTGTCACCCTAGGGAAGCACAAGGTAAACTGAGTAATGTGAATGTCACCTGCCAGGACCATCTGAACTGGACTCTGGGCACAGCCACTCCATGGCACACACTTCGGCTAAATGGTCAACCTCTCTGAGCACTGGCTTCATCTACAGAACGATATTAACAATATCAACTTTGCTGACTGCAGGAAGAATCCAGGGAGTGGATCCCATAAAGTGTGTGGGTAGAACCCACACATGGAAGTTTTGAAAACAGACTCCCCTTGCCAGAAGTTGGCTCATTCTTCACCACTGTTTCCAGCACATGGCTATCCCTGTGACCTCCCATGGTGAGGCTTCCTCTCATTTTGCTTTCAATTCCTTCCTTCCATGTGTTCTCCAGAATGAAATTAATCTCCTCCTCTTCAGTCTCATACTATAACATTTCTCAGAATCTGCTTTGGGTTATATTTATTTTATGTCTCCCCAGGCAAGGACACCTATAGGGAACTGGTGTAGGGAAGAGCACATCTGGTTTTTATCCTCAGTGCTAGGCACAGACCTTCAAAAACCTTTGGAATTTTCTGGGTAACAGGAGTGTCTTTGTTATGGTAAGGAGGTGAGTCATAATGGGTCCCTAGAGAGCTTCAGGATAGGATCTGGCCACCAGGAAATCAACCACATCATTAGAGGATTAAGACTTTCAGCTGCACAATCTCTAGGGAGTGGATTGAGTTAATCAATAAGCTTCTTCAATGAAACTCCAATAAAAACTCTGCATGCAGAGGCTCATTGGAGTTTCCTGGTTGACAATGTGATGATTTTCCAAGAGGTTGTATAACTCCAACTCCAGCTCCAGAGAGAGCAAGAGAACATAGATGAACAGTGTTTGGGATTCTTCACCCAGCATGTATCCTTTCTCATAAAACTGTGATGGTAGAACTTTCCTGAGACTTTGTAGCAAATCATCAAAGGTAAGGTTTCCCTGAGAAACCCAGAATTTAGAGTGATCAGAAGTATAACTGGTGTCCAGAGTGAGGACACTCTTTGGACTTTTTCTTTATCCTGTGAAATCTGTGCTAATTCTAGGTAATTAGCGTCCAGATTATTTTATCACAGAAATACAGGAAAGCACTAATATTTTAAAAGACTCTGTGTCCACATCAAGAACTGGATAAAGATAGGTTGAATCAAAAAGATTTAATTTCTTATATTTATATGCGTAGTTATATCTTTCAACTTCCTCTTGATATGAGAGTCTGGGTGGAAACCAAAGCCTGTGTCCCCCCATGTGATAAATGGCCAATCTATAAGCAAACCAGAGTCACATGACCTAGGTTTAGCTAATCTGATGTACTCATCTTTGGCTCTGAATTAGGAGCAAATCTCCTGGCAGAAACAACATCCAGCTCCCTGGAGTAGCAATGGGGCTAGTGGAGGAGTGCAGGAGCCAGTGTTGAGGGGACAAACTGCTCCAGCTGGTATTCTGCTGGACAAGAGTTGGCCTTACCTGCTTTGAACTGGAAATCTCTTTAATGTTGGATCCCGATGATTGATGTTTTCTTCACTTTTTAAAATATTCTTTTTTTTTTTTTTTTTTTTTTGAGACTAGGTCTTGCTTTTTTTGCCCATGGAACCGGAGGCTCACATTGCCTGAGGTACCACAGACTCAAGCAATCCCCAGCCTCAGTTTCCCAGGGAGCTGGGATTACAGGAGCACGCCACCACGCCCAGCTATTTTTTTGGAACTAGGTCTCACTACAGGCCCCAGGCAGGACTTGAACTACGATCCCTAGCCCTGGCCGCTTCATTGGCTGAAGCTTACAGGCATGAGCCACCGTGCCCAGCCTACTTTTTTAAATATTCTGTTGTGTGTTTCACTTGTCTTGGGAGTCAGATATGCTATTTCAGTAACTTCATCGTTATTCTTGAAATTTGGTCATGCATATATAATTTAAAAAGTCTAAATTTGATATCTGGGTGCCTGTCCAAGTCAGAACCTTAGAAGACTTGCTATGGTTACCTTCTAAACTTGCATGCCCTCATTGTCCTATATTGTAGTCCGATCGTTTTTATGTATGTATGGATGGATGGATGGATGTGTGTGTGTGTGTATGTATTTACTTATTAAAGACTAAGTCTCACTATGTTGCCCAGGGTTGTCTTGAGCCTGTAGACTCAAGTGATCCCTAGCCTCATCCTCCCAGGAGGCTGACATTACAGATGTGTACCACCACACCTGGCTCAGTCTTTTATTTTCAGACCTATAATCCAGGTGTTTCTTACTGTTGCTTTCTACATTAATGCTAGTTCAGAGTTTACTTTCAGATTTTCTCTATACATCTCATACCATCTTCCTGGCACCATTTTCCTTCTCCCTAATATACCATTTACACAATCCTATAGTTTTGAACTTCTTGATGGTAAATGCTCAGTGCTTGTCTTTATAGTACATCTTTATTTCATACACAACTTCAGGTTGGCATTTTTCGACCATTTTGAAGATATTACACCAATTTTTTTCTTATTGTTTTAAGATATTTTATCTTATTCTAACTCTTTCGTCAACTTTGTAGGTGTACTCTTCTCTCTGGCTACTTTAAGATCTTCTTGTGTTTGGTTTTCTACCATTTTACTCTGATGACTAAGTATGGATTTTGTTTGTCTTTGCTTGGTATAGTGTGCACCTCATTTCTCTATGAATTCATGACTTTCATCAGTACTGAAATAGTCTCAACCATTATCTATTTGAATATAATTCCTCTTCTCAGCATTCTCTCCAATTGGAATTCCAACAGAATATCTTATTTTATTATCTCTAGCTAATATTTTTTTAATTTATTTCCTTGTCTATATCTTTAGGATACCCTTTGGATAATATCTTTGAGCTCATTAAGATTTTCTTCATCTGCTTATAAATTTTTCTGTATATGTAAATGTATGGGTTTGGCATATCATACAATTTATCCATTTAAGGCTATAATTAGTATTTTTTAATATATTAACAGAATTGTTCTATAGTTACCACAATTATTTTTAGAAGATTTCCATCATCCTAAAAAGAGTCTGTCTCTTTTTATATTTCTCTACTCCCTTCTTACCTCTTTTAGCAACAACTAATTACTATATTTTTAAATACAGCATTTTATAGGAACTGACATGAGGCAATTACTGCAAGAAAGAAAAGCATTTGCTTTGATGGTGAGACCCCAACCCATCCTTGTATTGTCTGTGTAAAAATAAAGGTGTGTTCCATTCGTGTTGTTGCAAATGCAAGATTTCATCTTTTTTAGAGCTGAGTAGTATTCCATCATTACATATACATATAGAGAGGGAGTAGTATCCCATAATATATACAAACAGATATCCCATAACTATATACAAAGTAGTATTCCACTATTTTATATATTAGCACATATGTAGTATATATATGGCATATATATCAATATTTATATAGATATATAGCATAGTGTATGGTTTTGTTTACATTCTATGTCCAGAACTGAGTCTGTATACAGCAAGTGGACTGGTAGTTGCTGAGAGCAGAGTGTGTGTGAGGGTATGGCTGGGGGTTGAGGACATGGGAGAGGCAGGAAAAGGGATTGGAGTTTCTTTTTCTTTTTTGAGACTAGGTCTTGCTATTTTACTTGTGGAACTGCAGGCTCATGTTACCTGGGGTACCACAGACTCAAGCAATCCCAGCCTCAGCTTCCCAGATAGCTGGGATTACAGGCCTGCACCACCACATCCAGCTATTTTTTTTTGGAACTAGGTCTCACTATGTGTCCCCGGCAGGACTCGAACCGTGATTCCAGACCCCGGCTGCAGCTTCCTAGGCTGCCACTTACAGGCATGCGCCACCATGCCCAGCCTGGGATTAGAGTTTCTTTTTAGAACGATGAAAATGTTTTAAAACTGATTGTGGTCGTGACCACAACAGAGTGTTACAACTCTATGTATATACTAAAAGTCATTGAATTGTGTATTTAAAACAAATGAATTATGTAGTATATGAATTTTCTCAGCAAAACACTTATTTTTTTAAATGAAGCAACTATTGATATTGATATATACACCAGCTAGGAATTATGTTCAGTGAAAAATGGTCAGTCTCGAAAGGATACATATTACATTTTTCCATTTACATAACACTTGTAAAATAATAGAGGTGGTTTCTAGAAGTTAGTGATGAGGGGAGAGGGTGAATATAGCTATGAAGGTATTTCAGGGAAATCTTGAAATGTCAGTATAGTTATATATCTTAACTGTGGTTTTATTTTCAGAAAGCTACAATTAACAAAACTGCCTAGCCGGGCACAGTGGCGTGTGCCTGTAATCCCAGCTATTTGGGAGGTGGAGGATAGAAATCACTTGAATGCGCTGATTCGAAACTACCCCTGGCAATACAGTGAGACCTAGTCTCTAAAAAAAATAAAAGAAAAAATAAAATAAAACTGCCTAGAGTTGAACATGCACATGTACGAATGCACAGAATTATGTCAATGTTGATATCCCAGAGTTGATATTGAATGTCAATATCGGAGGGTGTTTGGTGAAGGGTACAGGAGACTCATGGCTACATTTCTTTGTAAATTCCTAGGAATCTATAATTATGTAAAAATGACTTTTTAAAAATGTGTGTTTTGCTCTAGTATTTCTCAAATGCTAATATGCATGTATGTTTTGTTACCACTGACAATAGGAACCATTTTGGAGTCATTTGAATCTTGGCAATTAAAAGAGTTTGGGGAGGAGGTTGAGAATCTGGCCTGAGTTGCATTCAGGCATGTCCAGACATGTAGACATAGTCAGCTACGCCCAGAAGGAGTCGAACCAAAACACATTGGCCACAGACCACCCAGGACTGATGTTCTTGATGGAACTTTCTACCAATCAGAACTGTATCGACTGAAAACCTCATTTGCATAAAGAGAACCTGAGGACCTGGTTGAGGACTAGGCTGCTGCTACTACCTTTTTTTTTCTTTCCAGAAGGGGGCATATAAGTTCTGCCTACTTGGGCAACTTGGACACCCAATCTGAGAACTTCTTAAGGCAGTGTTCTGTGGGCTACCATCTTAAGCCTCAAATACACATTTTCTTTTCGGCTGGGCTTTGGTTCCTAAGTCTGCACAATTGAGGCTCTGATTGTGTAGGTCTGCAGTGTTGCTGGAGAGTCTAAAATCCTAACACTCTCCCTGGTGGTGCTGATGCTACTGGTCTTGGACTACACTGACCAGAGGGAGGCTTTGAGTCACTGGAGTCAGAATTGTCATGACTCGTGGGCTGCTCAACAAGACACAAGGACTCCAATTGAAGTTCAAAGCTGAAGGCTTATTACTGGTGCACCAGGGTCCCCAAACCAGCTCGGCAAGAGAGACCCGAGCAGTCTCTTTTGCAACCTTTTATAGGGCAAAACCACCCCCCCATTATGAAGCAAGCAAGCAGGTGTAGGACATGTTCCCATAGCTAAAGGACACTTTCCCACATTCCCATAATGTTGAGATACGTTCCCGTAACTAGGGGTTTTCAATAACGCTGACATCCATCATCTATCATGAAGGAAATGCTGTTCTCAGGAACAACCAGGATAAAGGGGAGGCAGAAACAGGATGTCAGAACAGCCAGCCATGGCGGGTCCTTTCCATTGAGGGCAGGGAGAGGACACTGGTCTCAAAATGGAGATTTTAAGCAAAATGGAGTCACTTTGGTCAGTCTGTTCCCAGCAAGAATATTTAAAGAGCGTTTGGGGCTGATTGGAGAAAAAATCCTGGAGGACTTGTGGCGGAGGCAGAAGGACTTCCCAGGCTGAACAAGGGGTGGTGTCACACAGTGGGCCTGGACAAAGGGACCCCAACAGTGAGCCCTTCTCTGGGGAGGAACCAAGAGCCAGCAGTGCTGGATGGTGCTGTGGGTGAAAGAGCTTGTTCCTAGAATCAAGAACACTTAGTTGAGGCATGGACCAGCTTGTGATTTATTTGCAATGAAGATTTCTATTAAAAGCAATTAAGCAGAATTTTTCCTTTGAGGAGGACAGCGAACGCTGACCCCTTTCAGGTCTGGATGTTCATTTCTATGACCCCCACACCTTGGAATGGCCCCTCCAAAGCTTGAACCGTGGCCTGAATGGCAGTCAGGAGGCATCAAGACTCTCAGCATTTGGGGTCAGCATGTGGCAACAGAAAGCCGTGTCCAGTGTTTGTCGACTTCATTGTCCTTGTGGACCTCCCCGGAAGCCATGGCATGTATGAAAGTGTTGACAGAGTTACTGCAATTTGGTAGAAGTCCAGCACGGGCTGAGTTTTTTCCTATTGCCTCCCCGTGTGGTATGCATGGGGGGCCCGGTCAAATCCTTGCTCTGTTTTGATGCTCTCTGGTCACCAGATCCCCCCATTTCTCAGCTGCAACTCCCCCTCTTCCTCTTTCACAGAGAACCTGGGGAGCAGGTGCCTTTCTGAATGGATGGGCTGCAGGGTGCGCATGCACCAGCTCAATTTCTCTGGATCTCCGCTGATGGTTTATGTCTGTCTGTCTGATTCCAATGACGACTCTCTCAGTTCGGACAAATTTGAAGAGGGAGAAGAACTAATAAGCTATTTAATTTGTGCCCCCCAATTCCCCACAGGCCTTTGGCACCATAGACAGGTCTGAAAACGACTGTGCTTGAAAGTTCTTGAATGTCTGGGTTTAAAATACTAACCAGGTTGGCAAAATCCTCTCAGGGTAGAAATTATTTTGCCAGGATGTGCTGACACCAGGGAGGGAGTGAATCCTCCAGGTTTGACTGTATCCTGTAGACTAGATAAGAATAGCTGCCCCTGGGAAGTGTTGTGGAAAAAAAAATTGAGATTAAAGAAAAATATACGAGAAATCAGGTATGTCTGAGGATGAAGCCACAGATACTGAAAGTGTAGCAATGCTTAAACAATTCATGTTTTGTTTAAGACTCTTCAAGCAGATCAACAAAAATTATATCTCTGGTCTGTTTTCAATTAGGGAAAGTAACTCATGCAGCAGAGGTTGAAGGTCTGATTTTGCAGGGTCAGTTCTTGGACTTTAACCTTGACTGACCCTGGAGTCACAGGGTGGAGCTTGTAAAATCTGCTCTGAATCAAGAGTGGTCCTCTAGGGCACAGCCCCTCCCAGACTCCCATTGTCACCTTTGGTGCCAGTTAGAAGGCTTTTAACCTTGAGGCAGTTTATCAGAGCCCTCCCTTTCCTGCCATCCTGTCTGCATGCCAACTGTCTCAGATGCGTTGACCACCAAGCAAAGCCAATTAAGTGTGAAGACAACTTCTGGCAGCTCAGTGCACTTTCAGTAAAGGAAGACCATCTGCAGGGAGCCAGCAGGCATTCCGAAATCGTGACCGACTCTCAGTACTTCATCTAAGAACCTAGAAGTTGCTGGTGAGCCACACACTGACCTGCCAGGGCTAGGCATCAGTGTGGGCCTGAGACTTGTCACAGTGTTTCCATTTACATATTGCATGGATGACAAGATTGCATTATCATGGATGCAATTTCCAATGGATTTCTAGAGTAATTGGAACCCCTCAATCGCAAAACCAAACTAATACTAACTTATTTTTTTTTGTAGGTTAGCAAGAGCAGAATTATAGTCTGAAAATATTAAGTTAGGAAACTTTCAATTTTTCCCATTCCCCACAGAAATCCTTGCCTCACCTATGTTTCTTTCAACACAATCCAAGACCTTTTAAGTATGTCTATTTACAAATAGAACTTGGAGAAGGAATGAAATCCTCCAGGGACCAGCTGTGAGGATGACTAGGTATAGTTGGGGTTGATTTTGGATGTGCTGGGGAAAGGCAGGAAAGTAGTTATAATTCCTCCCGAGTTGACCTTTGAGGGTTTAGTCTTCAACAGGTGTGTCTCAGGGGTGCATCAGGTTTTCTTGAGTGGTTGAAAGCTCCCCATCCTGGGGGTGATTTGGGGGGTAGTCCTTGTACATGAACAGTCCCAGTCTCTCGAGGGCCTATATTTCTGAGTCCCCAGCTCCCGCTTCCTTGCTATGAAATGGCACCCTATGGATGTCATGTGGGGTCACTGTGTATCCCACTCAGAGAGGGCAGGCACCAGCCAGGTTTCTTCCCCAGAGGGCTGCTTCCCCAGGTAAGGTGCATCTATCAGTAGTGCGCATGACCAAATGATTAATTTCCCTAATTGGCCCCTGATTTTAAAAAAAAGTCCTCCCTCTCTTTGCTCTTAAATGGGATCACTGCCAAGGATGAGTCCACCTGATGCTTTGCTGTGAGGCTGAACAAAGACCATTCCTTTTCACTGGCCCCCAGTGCGGGCTGCAGTCGTATTTATAGCAGAGAACAGGTGGGAAGTGGCATTTGCCACCCCAGCCTCCGACCTGGGCCTCCCCCATCTGCTCTGGGAATTTTGGTTCATTTTGATGTTAGAGTAGACAACACTAAAATTCAATTTTGAATGCATTTCCCCAGTTTCTCACACCCTGGCTGGCATGATGGATGTTTCTTGGCTGCCCTCCGAGAACAGCTCCACGTTCATGTCACTTACCTCGTTTTTCTATCATGAGAACGGAGCTGCCCATCAGAGGCTAAACTAGCTAAACTAGGAGAAGAGGCCACTAAGAAATGCTCACATTTGTAAAGTTGGGTGCCACGAAGGTCACACTTGTGCATATCAACATTCATTAATGAGGTCTGGGTGTACTAATGAATGTCCACTCATCAAGCCTCAAAACAGACTCCTTAGCAGCCAATTTTAACCTGTTACTTTTCTGATAACCACTTTGCGATCTTTTCAATTCTATTTTAGGCTTTGCTGTGGACTCTTCTTACTCTAATTTAAACTGAAATGTGTCCTTGGAGTTTTCCCTTTCTTATATGTCACTTATCTTCATCTGTCCTAAAGTTGCCTCTCATTTGGCAATTACTGAAAAAGAAAATGAGACAGATAAAATATTTTTTGCTTCACCATAGTGACACGTCTATGATCATCTTCAACCCCACTTGGAGAAAACCCCACATTCCCATCCTCCAAAATGAAAACAATCCGGAGAAGTATGGATTTTGAAAACTGACATCTGCACTTTTATTTCTTTTTCCATTGGAAAAACAAATGATCTCTAACCCTGATGTCAAACATGATCTTTAGACGATGAAATACAGTAAGCCTGAGAACGAAGAAGGCAGCTAAGGAGAGATGTTTTATTTAACCGAAAACATGGGGATCTTTCTTACAAGTTAAATTCCCAAGAGGAAAATATTTGTAATCATATTTGACTCTGGGATTAAGAGGGCAAGGTGAGCCCCTTGCCCAGTGAACCACAAAGCCAGCAACAGGCCACACGTGTTCTCGCCAGGGACAACAGATAGGAGCTGCCAGGATTACGACATCCCGCGACCTAAAATAATTCTGTGTTTTGAATCAAATATAAAACTTTGTGGGATTTGTGTTAAGTTTCCCATTGGCACACTGTGATTTCCTGCTTAAGCAAGAAAAGGGATTAAATGGGTTTGTTTACTGTCTCTGACACAAAACAGCTCTTACAACACATTTTGTGCACTAGACATCAATGAAACTTAATCAAACTGGTCAAATTCCTCTTGGGAGGTGGAGGAAATAAATCAGTCAGTCAGAAGCACTTGTGACTACAGTAAGAACTATAATACCAGCTCTTCTCTGTGTCAAACCTCACTCCTTCCAGCTCAGCTACTTATCTCTATTGCAAAAATTAGGGCTTGTGACATGTCCTCTTACCGAAGCAGTAACAGTAACATGTCCCATTCAGGATAGCCTTTGGGGCTAACCTTTCTGTCTTCCGCTTAATATTATAGCAAGTGTTGTCACAGTTTCTGTAAAAAGCTAGAGAGCAAATATTTTAGGCTTGTGGGTCACAGGGTATGGGGCTCTGCTGATGTGTGATGAAAGCAGCATTGATAAGCTCCAAAGGAATGAAGATGGCTGTGTTCCAGTCAATATTTCTGGGCACTGTAGTCTGAATTTCATATAATGCTCACGAGTCACAACCTACTCTTCTTTTAGAAGAGAATACAGCTCACAGACTACACTCAAAAAGACCATGTGTTGGCTAGAGTTGATGTTTGCAACACCGTCCATCAGAATATAGTTAATAGTTAATCCTCAAATATGGGGTGCTGTGAGAGGCACCGGCCCCGTGCAGGGAAAAAAATCTGAGGATAACTTTTGACTTTCCCCAAACTGAACTCCTGGAAAGCTGTTGTTGGTTGGAAGCCATACTGATAACACAGAGGAACACATTTTTTCTGTTACATCTGTTACAGACACTTTCAATAACATCAACTAGAGAAGAGAAAATGTTATTAAGAAAATGATAAGGAAAATGCATTTACAGTCCTGAAATATGTTTACAGATACATGTTTATTTTGTCTTTTGACAAGATGAATTGCCTCCATCAACAGTCAATAGTCTGATATGATACAAATCATTGTGGGTGTGGCAACTAGTTGTTTTCAAAGTTAAAGTATGTATGATTTTCCCTACTGTGGATTTAACTTGCTGATGTAGTTATCAGTTAACATGGTTGTTTTTATTTTGCCCATCCATGTGCAGTTGCTGGATTGTCTAGGTGACACTTGTCTCTGAATGCTCAGGTAAGAACCCTGAAACTTCATCTTTTTGGAGGTTTTAGATGCCATATAGTCAGGTTTTAAACTTGTCTACTAAAGCATAGTTCTCAAAAACCTATGGCACATACTCATTTCAAAATAAAAAATTGGGCTTTCATAACATGCTGAAATAACCTTTTTGTTGGCAGCCAGACGCAAGGTATGAGAAAGGAATTCATGGAGAGACATTTACCCAGCCACTGCTGGGGGCCTAGTGGAGATATGGGCCATAGGCAACTTTATTAACAAAAGAAAGAGGTATTTATAGAGACACAGGCAAGGGTCTGTTGAATTTCAAAGAAGACAAACACAAACCTGAGAGGTAATTAACATTCTAAGAGTAATTATGTATTGGGGAGGATAGGCAGGTGGTTACTATCTCTGATTTAGGGAAGCCAGCAGTGCTGGGCAGCCTCAGAAAGGCATTGCAGTAAATCAGTCCCTAGTTTTCTGGGGACGCGTTAGGGAGAGAGGTTTTCCTTATCTGGTTTGCAATGGTTTTTCTGGCTTGCAACCGGCACACCTTTTAAGTTTTACATAACCTCCCTTGTGAACTTCACCTATGAGCCAATAGCTGAAAGCGTCTTCGACTTTTTGGCAGTCTTCTTTGCTTCATCATTGTAGGATAAGCGAGGTATTCAGGCTTTTTCCTCCATTAGCCTCTATAACCAGCACCTGAGGTGTCGTGCCCTCCCCATGATTGTGCATTCCTGGCCCAATGGGTGTGCTCATGCATGAATGGGCACACCTGGACTGTGAAGGAAAGGTTAAAAGGGTAGCATCACCCCAAAGTTAGGAGCACGAGATGGGAGTGCACTAGAGAATGCCAGAGAGAAAGAACATTAAGATTCTTCCCCTTCCTGGCCCTGGTCCTGGCCCGGCCCTGCCCTGCCTACTGTGTCTATGTAACTGGTAGAACCAATGAAGAATTGCTGGGCCTGATGCTTGCACAACAATTGGCAACCAATTGGTCAAATTATTGGTTAAATTATAATCATAAAGTAATATATATTTTTTGCATTTTACTGAAGACATGCTTACCTATATTTTTCTTGTCTTATATTTTCCCCAAGCTTTAGTATTTGGGGGGTGGGGTGGGGACTTCATCTTCTTGATGGCAAAATAGTAACTGTGGCAAAGGAATTTGCTCTTTATTAAAATAGCTTGCTAATTTATTGTTTAAATACTGGGTTTTCTTCCAAATTTTGCTAATGCCTGGGATTGGTTATAATGTTTTCTTAACACATAATTCAGTGTAGATAAATGCCACCAAGTGGAGAGGTAGCAGAAGACTTAATCTCCTGAAATGCAGAGAGGACCACACTGTAAGCATGTTCCAAACCTTTCTAGGGCTTCTAATATTGAATATTGAGGAAACGTGATATTTTTCTTAGTAGACTCAAGGTCAATTTTATTGTTAGAAAGTGAGTGCTAAGTAGCTGAGAATGTTTAAAGAATGTTAAACAATTTATAGACACTGATTATTTACACAGAAAAATGTGTGATTTTTAATTAATTAATTAATCAATCAATCAATTAATCAGTTTATTTAGAGACTAGGTCTTGCTATATTGCCCAGGTTTGTCCTGATCCTGCAGATTCAAGTGATCCCCAGCCTCAGCCTCCCAAGTAGCTGGGATTGCAGGCACCTGCCACTGCGCCTGGCTGCTTTTTTGAGAACCAGGTGTCCCTGTTGCCTGGGGTAGTCTCGAATCTGTGAACTCAAGCGATCCCTGTCCTCTTGCCTCCCAACGCTTGGATTATAGGCATGCGCCACCACTCCTGGCTAAACATGTAACTTTTAAAAACCTTTAAAAATTATTCACCCTCATAAAAGTGACTGGATATAAGATACCCAAACCCAGTTTAATAGTTTCCTTACATACAAGCGATAAGTAATTCAGGAGTCCATTCACAATAGTCATGAAATATCTCATACATAAACCCAGCAGGAAGTACATGAGATCCATTTGTAAGAAGTGTAACACTTTAGCAAACAAAATAAACACCAGTAATCGGAATTGATTAAAGTGTCCAGTTTGCTTTGATGGGGAGAGTCCAAACATTAAAGATGTAACTAATGCTTTTGTTACAGTACAGCACAGGTGACAGGGAGTGGCCTGGGTGTGAGTCCTCAGCTGTTACACCTAAGAAACCTGGACAAGGCTCAAAAGCAGACATACAGAGAGAAATTTTAGAAAAGGCTTATTTACAAGGGCATGAGAAGGGAAGAACAGCTAGAAAGAGGGAAAAAGATTAATTGTTAATGTGTCCTACAAGACATTAAGGGTGCACATCTAAAGCCAGAAAGACAAGAGAGCTGGAGCAGGCTTTTGTTTAGTTATCAACCCAAGAATGGCTGCTTAACCCCACTCCTAAATCCCAGTAGCACCCCTTCTCAGGAAGTCAGATTCGTGGCATACTGGGAGTTGCAATCCTCAGCACCTGTGATCTTGTCAGCTTGGAGGTGAGGGTGGAGTCCATCAGAGTGTCAGGGGGTGGAGTTCATTGACACACTTCAGGACTTCACTGACTCAGTTTGCTCCTAACTGCAGCAATTCACTAATATTCAAGACTGTGCAATTTCAGTAAACCCCCAAAATCCTTAGCTAGCTTGTTTTGATAGTTGATGAGATGGACTTTGTCCTCCTAGGTATCCAAACACATGATAAAGCTATAGTAATTAAAAAAGTGTGGAATGGGCACCGTGGCATGAACCTTAAATCCCAGTCTTGGGAGGCTGAGGCTAGGAAGCACTTCAGTCTGTGGGTTCAGGACTACCAAGGGCAACATAGCAAGACCTAGTTGCTAAAGTAAGAGAAATTAAAAGATATAAATAAATAAAAGTGTGGCATATAGTTATAGAAAGAATAAAAACATAAATGAAATGAACTGAAATGTATATGGGACTTTATATGATTCATGAAGTAATTCAAATGAGTGGGGGGAAGAGTGGGATATTTAATGATGTGGACACAACTGACTATAACTAAATCTATAACTTATGCCATATACATAAGTACATTCTGGTTGGACTTCAAATCTTAAAAAGGTTTTCAAATTAAACTGAAGTATAAGAGATTCAGGAATTTTTGTTTTGTTTTGTTTTTGAGACAAGGTCTCACTATTTTTGCCTGTGGAACCGCAGGCTCATGTTGCCCAGGGTACCACAGACTCAAGCAATCCCCAGCCTCAGCTTATTAGGTAGCTGGGATTATAGGCATGTACCACCATGCCCAGCTATTTTTTTGGAACTAGGTCTCACTACATTGCCCCAAGTGGGACTCGAACTGTGATCCCTGGTTCCGGCCACGGCTTCCTAGACTGCTGCTTACAGGCATGTGCCACCATGCCCAGCCTAGATTTAGGAATGTTTTGAAGCATAAATTTTCACTTACTGCAGATAAGAAGTTTGATACCAGGGAAGTAAACCAGGGAAGTGTTTTTAGTTAAATTAAAAAAAATCAAATCTAAAAACCCAAGCAATTAAAAATATTAGAGAAAATTTAGAGGAATTTATAGTAATAATAATTTTAGAATAGATTTAAATTACCCAAGCAAAGAAAGAAAAAAAAAAAACCCAAAACAAAGAGAAAATCTTATATTAAATAGGACTTTAGGAAACAGAGTTGAATGAGAAACAGGATCTTTTCACTCTATAATTCTTTACTTTTCTGGAAAGGACAGGTATTCAGGTTTATGTGACTAACTAGAAATAAAAACAACCCACAAAAATAAATGTAACAAGGCCTGAAGAAGCTTGTTTTACAAGCAAGGTTAAAATGCCTTGTATACCAATAGTTTAAGTAACACCCAGGGTTTTCAAGGTCTCAGCAAAGACACATGGAACAAAAAAGATTTGTTCTGACCTCAGCGCCTTTGCACTGGCTGTAACCTTCCCACATGTGTAGCTCCCTCCTTTTCTTCATCTTTTTTGCTTAAAGTTTCTCAACCAGGTCTACTTAACACCTTATTTAAAATTATATCCTCTAATCATGCTAGCAGAAATAAGCCAGGAAGAAAAAGAGAAATACTGGATGGTCTCACTTATAGGTAGGATATAGGGAAAACAAGCAAAAGGACAAGAAAAGGTTAAAACTAACTAAAGCATACAGCAAGGGAGAAGGAGGGAGAGAGAAATCAGGGGAGGGATGAACTGGAGATTAAGAGGAAGGTTCACCGGTGACATTGGGTGGGAGAATCTCTGGGTATAAATATATATATGTGCAATCAATTAAAAATATATAAATAGGTTTAAAAATGAAAAAAATTCCCTCCTACATTCCCTTTCTCTATTTTATTTTTACTTTTCCTTAGCTTTTATTTGCCATGTTCTAGCTATTCTGTTCCAGCATACTCACTCCTGCTCACTCGAAAGTGACCTCCTCAAGGACAAGATCTGTTCATTTTGTTCACTGCAAAGTCCCTGGAAACAAGAACAAGGAACATGTAGAGGCTAATAAACACATGTTGAATGAGGGCTCTGTGTTGGAAGAGTTTAGTGTCCTGGATACCCTTACCCAGAGCTTTCTGTACTGTAGAAAACTGAAATCTCACACTGGGGCACAGTTTCCCCCATGATGCGCTGAGGTGGGCTCTGGTCCTGGGGTGCAGTCAGAGCACATCCCTACCAAGTGCCCTGGAAGAAAGGACTGGGGCATTGTTCACTGCACGTGGAGGGCCCTGGTTTACCTGCAGGCCAGCACTTAAGATGGGGGTGCAGAGTGGGGAGCAGCTGCGAAGATCTCTTGAATGCTGTTGGCTTTCACAGGGTGGAAGCACAAGGCAGGCAGATGAGTTCCAGGAGGTCCTGACCTAAAGCTGAAGACGCAGCGGAGGGGCCGGGCCGGAAGGGCAGACTTCAGAGCTGCCAAGCTAAGCGGGAGGGCCAGCTGGCTGGCCGCAGGCTTTTGGGTTCCAATGCCATTGGCATGTTCACTTCCTTCCTCCCCCCACTTTCTCTGTAAAATACACCTTGAAATAGGCCAAGAAGAAATACTGGAGAAGCCATTGTGGCTATTTAACTGAATTTTGCTTAACTGAATTTTGCTATTTCAAGTGAGCAGAAGCTTGAACATTAAAAAAAAGTGAAAATAGTAATGATTAGCAGCAGCGGGCATATTACCGCAGTCGGGGAAAGCCTGAAAAGACTTTGAATTGGGCAGAAAAGAAAAGATTCCTGGAGGAACACCGACTTTTGGGCTTTCATGGTCTGTGAGCCATTTTTCTTCTTTCCTTTTTTTTTTTTTTTTTTGAGACTAGTTAGTTCTCACTATTTTTGCC